>JACEFZ010010259.1:20000-150000 GCA_014155875.1 Cepaea nemoralis | reverse complement strand
AAATCATGAATCAACCAAAACGAAGTCAAAACAGGATATCATGCCCCCCAAGTTTTTGAAACCGCATTTTCTTTCCCCTCATATCAAATAAAGGTAATCAACTCATTCAAAGAAAAACATATTTCAAAATAATATGACATACATCCTATCCATTGTTAGTCACTTTTACGGACTAACAATAACTTCTTCTTCTTCTTCTTCGTTCATCCGGAGTTTTTTTTTCCGGATGTGATTGCGTTGTGCCTGTTTACAGCAGAGCTGCGTTCTTGCGCCGTTAGGCCGACACATCCGACTTCTGCGGGCATTTGTTGACCGGGTTAACCTTCCCGGGGGTTTCTTAGGACGTTTGACTCTCACTGTTGTGGTGTTATCCCCCATCCCAGCTGGTCCATATAGAACAGCCAAAGATCCTGGTCAGCCCTCAAGGGAAGGCAGGGGCAGACCATGGGCATTCCCCGCCATCCAAGGAGGCTTCCATACTTGCAGAGCCGATACATAGCGCTCTGATACTGGGCTCACCCAAGGAATCGTCACGTCCTGCACATGGCTGCTTAGCCTCACTTCCGTATATTGGGCCTTCCGTTCACCATAGGCTGTTCTTCCGGAAACCAGAAGTATGCAGTCTGCAGATGACATCCACACAGTGAGCTTTCGATTCGGACTTTCCATGTAATGGATTTGCTAGCCAAGCAATATTCCATTTCGTGCCACTAGGACACTTTTCCACCTTTTATGAAGCCCGCACAGCGAGCTTTCGATTTGGACTTTCCACATAATGGATTTGCTATCCAAGCAATATTCAATTTCAAGCCTCTGGGTCTTCATGCACCTTTAAATGTCAACCTGTATATAGTTAAAGTAATCTGCGGTCAACTTTAGCTTGTTGATATCTCCATAGAGCTTGTCCTCAAATGAAGCAGGTGTGGGCCAAAATATCTTTCTCTGTTCTGCATACGTTGAGGCAATCCTGCAGCAAATGTTTTGCTGTCATTTTTCCAGTTCTACAATTACATTCCAGTTCGGTATAGTCCTATCTTTAGTTTTAATTGAACAAGTGTATGTCAGGCCTGTTAGGTCCTGTGCGGAGTCTGAAGATTGCTACTTGTTCTCTCGGTCGAGTTTGTAATATGCATCATCCTTCTGATGGCCTGGATGTTTCTGATTCCCATTGGTTCTATAAGTGCTTTTGATCACCTCTTTGCCTCATTATAGGTATGTCTATGTCAAGGCTGTGGTAGTCGTCCGCCCTCTTTTGCCAGTCCTGTCAGCTCTTCGTTTCAGGTATACTGCAATGTGATTGGGATCCACTGTATTACAGACTTTTTTGGATTTCTGGGCATAGACCATGGAGTGCTGCTCTTAGGTCAGTTAGTTCTGTGCTGTTATTGCTCTTCAGTATTGAGACAGCTGACTTTGCATCTGTGAAGATAGCTATTTGCTTCTCTTTATTTTCCTCCATCAGGAGCATTTCTGCTGCAGTTTTCAGAGCCTCTGACCTCCGCTTTGGAAGTTACTTGAAAAATTTTCCAGTTGCCAATGGAATGTGTTTTTTTCACTCCATTTTTTAAATTTAGGAGAATTCTCCTCATCCATTCTCTATTGAATTTTTGGCATATCATCTGTATATGCATGGGTCCAATTCCTGCTTGGGTAATGTTCTTTTATGTAGTTTAGGGTTATTTCTCTTCTTTCGGTTTCATGCTGAGTGTTCTTTTTCTCAATACCAGGAATGTTTTCTATCATCTCAGGCAGTTGCTGCTGTCTCCAAGCTGGGAACTTGTGTGCATTGTGTATGGGCTTGACTGTTGATATGTTAAGTATAGGATCTGCCCTAATCCTTCGTTTTGCAGTTTCTACAAAGTTGCTACGCTTCAGTCTTCCCTTTCCAAAACCATTAAATCTGTTGTACATAGGGTGGTCTGTCAATCTTCTAAATTTTTCTGCTTGTTGCTGGGCTCTGCTATCTCTTCTATCCTGCATTGGTTGTAAACAAGTGATCTTTTCTAGTTCATTAATAGGCGTTGTCTTCAGGCTTCCAGTTATGATTCGCATTCCTTGTTTTTGGACTCTACTTATTTTGTTAAAGTTTGACTTAGCTGCTGTTGCCCAAGCTGCAATGCCATATTCCAGTACTGGCCTCACCCGTCCAGTATATAACTTCTTGAGAACTTTCTCATCTGCTCCCCACGTTGTTACCAGCAAGCTTTTTCATGATTGTCATTCTCTGCCTTGCTCTTGTTCGATTTTTCTCACCTGTGTCTTCCATGTCAGGCGACGATCAAAGGTGACCTCCTAGAGTAGTTTGGATTTTCTTCATGGCGCAATATTTTTCCATTCAATACCAGCTTAGGTTGCTGAGGTTTATTTGAGAGGGAGAACACTGTGCATGTTGTTTTCTCCTCACTTATCTTCACTAGCCATGATTTTGACCAGTCCCTCTAGCGCTAATAATTAGTATTCTGCTGTTAGCTGTACTAATATATTCTTCAGATGTCCATATGGCTAGGTCATCTGCAAAGGAGGATGTGTGTACTCTGGCTGGAAAATTTTCTGTGATGTCATTTATATATGCTAGGAATAATGTTGGTGAAAGAACTCCTCCTTGGGGACACCTTGCTCCAGTAGCATCATTTTGCTGGTTTGTCCTTGTACTTTTGTCCTGGCAGTTCTGTTCTCAAGGTAGTGGCTGATCCATTTATACATTTTTCCCACAAACATACATGTTTTGCAGTTTACTTTCAGTCCTTCCTTCTATACTTTATCAAATGCTTTTTCTAAATCTATCCAGACTGCTAGAGTGTGCTTTTTCTCTTGGAAGGCATCCTCTATTTCCTGAGCTATATAGGTTATTTGATCTTCAGTGGATCTGTACTTTCTGAATCCTGCTTGGTGTGGTGTTAAGAGTTTGTTTTCTTCCAGATGCCATGTTAGCCTGCCATTGATAATGCGTTCCATTAATTTCCTACACAGCTAAGTAGACTGAATAGGTCGATAGCCATTTGGTTCTTCCAGGTCTTTTCCTTTCTTTGGGACTGGTATTAGTATAGCTTCCTTCCATGCCTGTGGGACTATTCCTCTCTTCCAGCTGTTATTTAGGACTGCTATTAGTTTCTTCTTTGCCTTGGTGTCTAGTCTTATTAGCATTTCATTTGTGATTCCATCCTTTCCTGGTGATTTCTTCTTTTTAAGGGTATTCATTGCCTGTTCCATTTCTTCCATTGTTAGATTTGCCATCATATATTCTGCTGCTGTCTCTGTATTTCTATGATGTATCTGTTTGTCTTTGATTGCTTTCTTCTGTTCAGTTGTAATATCAATGTGGTTTGCATTTGCATAGTGTTCCATTAGTGCATTTGCAGCCTTTTTTCTGTAAGCAAGGCATTTCTTTGTTTAATTGTTATTTGTTTGTTCTAGGTCCTTCATTGTTCATGGGCTTTCACTAGTTTCCATAGTTTGTTTCCATCCCTGTCAAAATTCAGGTTTTCTGTTTTTTCCCCCAACGATCTCTTGTTGTTTGATTTACTGTTCTTTTATATTTTACCTGAGATGGCTCTGAGAGAGTATTCGCTTCAATTGTTTGTTCTCTCTCTGCTGTCTTCCTGGCATCTTCACTTTGTCCTCCAAACTTTGTAGTTCTTCAGTCCAGTATGGTTTGTAATTTTTTCCTCGCTCCTCTAGGAATGGACTCAGTGGCTGCCTGTATTATCGCTCTGTTTAGACTTTCCACCATTTGCTTTATGTTGCCATATTGTGTATTTATGTTTTCACAATATTTGACTGTTAGTATGGCAAATCTGTCCCAATCTGCTTGTTTGTAATTCCAGCGGGGCAAGGGCGTTTGCTCCTGTGGAACATACTCCATATTCATTACAAGCTTGATTGGTCTGTTGTCACTACCTGCTAATTGGTCAAGCACATGGCGATCGATTTTGTGGAGGATGTCTCCTGTGCAGAAAGCTAAGTCTGGAGTAGAAGTGGTAAGCCATCTTCTGGAGTAGAAGCTCGGTGTGTCATCTGCTTTGTTGAGTAGATGGAGATTTGAGTCTATTTTCCCAGTCCTCCAATTCATCTCCTCTTTTGTCAGTATCTGGGTATCCCCATCTTTCTGAACGGCTATTAAAGTCCTCCGACAATAATGCAGTTTTGTGTCGGTTATTTTCATGTTTGAGAGTGTAAGGTCCTTATCTGCTGGGCTATACAGATTGTAGATTCTTATTTTCACGTCCTTTATCATTATATCAACACCTATAATTTCTGTTTGGTTGTCAGAGATCACAGATACTTCGCTGCAAGGTATTGTATTTCGTGTAAGTATTAGAACTCCTCCTTTGTGTCCTTCGCGGTCGAAACGTGTGGCCTGATATCCTCTGACTGAGAATTTGTGATTGGCGTTGAGGTGTGTCTCTTGAATGCATGCCACATCTATTCTATCTTTATGAAGACGCTGTGTTAGGGAGTCTTTCTTCTTGTAAACTCCTTCGGCATTCCACTGTAGTATGTTGAGTGTCCGGGGTATTTGGTCAATAGCTCTTAACCTACTCCTCTGTGCCTTGACTCCACAGCACAGGGGAAGGTGACCACCAGTAGTCATGGGTGGACCCCCTCGAGGCAGGAGGCCCGGCACTATCGCCGCCTGATGGGACTTCACGGGATTAGCACCATAACGATTAATAACAATAACTTATTTATCTATTAAGAAAACTCAACAAGTCAAATCATAAAATCAATTGGCAAATAAAACTACAATAAAAATACACCACACTCGAATTTACATCCATATTACCTATCTTAATACCTAAATATATAGTGTCATGTCTACTCCTCAAGACAACTCATTATAAGTATCAATAAAACCATTTTCTATAACACACGTGTAATACACAGCTAGCGCATTTCAACAACTATCACTTTCCTCTTTACATCACAAAATTTACATCCTGCTATCTGCAGCATTTTCTATTAATTTATCTACCATGTTTCCATTTCCTCAGTAACTCCAGATTTCTCTGAATAAGTGCTATCTCCACATCAATGTCTTCTTCCGCTCGTAAAGAAATATTTTCCTCCATACTACTATCTCTATTATGCATGAACTGGGGTCCGTTTTATTTACTAAAATTTTTTTTTATTTCACCCAGTTGAGAGCACTTTCTACTCGTCCTCCTATACCTGTCATTAAAATATTCTTTAAATCTTGGAACCTTATTATCTTCCCTCCTACCGCAGGTCCTATTCAATAGGTGGGACGCCGGTTTTCCTGCGTTCTTGGCCTTGTAAAGCTTCTGTGTCTGTCTTCAAAATTCCTATTTGATCTGTTATTGACATTTCTATTTTGTATATTCGGCTGAGCACGCCTGTTATCACAGAACCTAAGAACATGTCCGCGTTGGCCACAACCCCAACAGACTATATTTGTATTACCTACTGTTTCTCTTATAGGATTTCTCATTTGTCTTCTTCTTTCATAATCATTTTCATTGCCTTCCTGCAACGTCTGTATTCCTCTTCTCTATTCCATCTGAACCTTGTTTGATCCTATTTCCATGGGCTCTTCAATCCTGTCTTCTCGACTAGTTCCTATTTCTCGTCCTACCCTCAATCTAAATCTTCTTCTCAAATTCTCCTCCTGTACAGCTATATCTACAGCTTGTGATAACCTCTCAGGGTTTTCTCTCATCAATTTAAATTTAAGTCCATCTGACTTTATACCATCTACAAAAATCCCGACCAACATCCGCTCCACTTCCTCCCCTCGTACGTTCTGTCCCAGGAATGCTTCCTCAGCTAGGTTGATCAATCTATCACTAAACAATTGTACAGTTTCTCCAGTGTTTTGCTTGGATTGTCTTAACACTGAAAACGCATGTTGTGGGTCCGTGATTTCAGCATACTTGTGGGCTAGATCATCCTTGAACTGCTCCCATGTCTCATCTACCCTAGCTTCTAATTTTCTTCGGATATGATCAGAAACCGGTTCTGTCGTGGCCTGATAAGCAAATTTCATTTTTTCTTCATCTGTTGCCGCCACCAAATATGCATGCTTCTCTATTGAAGTTATCCACTTCTTAAAATCTTTCGCCTGTCCACTAAACTTAACAATCTCTGTTGCCATTCCTTGTTGTTTCATGACTGTGTTGAGTCTACCTATTACCGTACCCACTCCAGTCAAAACTTGTGCTAATGAACCCTGTTCTTCTGCCATATTGCAATGTGCTGAAATATCAATTCATATAAGCAAACTCACAGTTATAACAATTTAGTTAATAATTATCACTAGATATATGATCGTATTTAAATTACATAAAAAACGTAAGCAACTGTTTTTTCCTCTTCTAAATATTGAATGTTTGAAATTAATCAATCAATTGTATCTAACAGTCAAAAGTCTCATAGTGGTTAAACCTTAATTAATTACCGTTAGATATATCGTCCCTTGATCCAACAGGAAGGTGAATCCACGTACGTCAGCTGAGAACTCTATTTGCCAAGTGTAGGCTTCACGTATAAAACAAGCGTCTGGAGTCTGTGTTATCTGAAGCTGCTTATATTTCTCCAAACGACGACGCAATTTCAGGTAGTTACATCATTCCTCGGACATCTCAGGCTTCTTCAGCGGGAGGAATGCTTCCACCTTCACCCATGGATGGGCACACCAGTCTTGAGCCTTCTTTTCACCCTAAACAGGGCTCTTCTAGACGACTTGAAAACAGCTCTAGCTTGATGAAGCGACTTAATTAGGTCTCCTCTTCAGCAGGTCGGCAACCCAGTTTGCCCAACCACTTCCAAAGAGACCAAAGCAACCAAATTGCATCATTCTTCCTGACATCTCTATGTAATTTCAAGTTGATTGTGGCTGTTTTAATTCTGAGATTTGAAAAAATTTCTTTGGTAGTAGGTAAGTGACCTTCAAACAAACAAGGTCAATGAACGGCTGTAATAACGGCAGGTTAAACTTCACAGTATTTTGATAACAATCAAGTTACTTCAGGTGGTTATGATGAGAAACAACCCATTCCACTGATAACCAGGTTACAATGATGGCTCCATCCAGTAATCTTGATACGTATGGCTTCAAATCAACTAGCCCGAAAAATGCTTCATGTTGATTCTATTTCAAGTTGAAACTTTCAAGAAAAGTGGTCCGGTCTGGATCTTTTGATTCAAAAATTTAGTAAAAGTTTATTTACTCATACCTTCTTGTCGCAGCAAGCTGATAAAAAATTTCTCATGAAAGTTCTCTGCTGTGCGATGTTGTTTTCAGTACTTCTCGTTATGTGTCCGCGACATCCAATTTTACAATCGAAATCCTGGTCACGGCACCAAATCTGTACTGTAACAGTACAGGCACAGGGACCATATAAAACGAAGTCCCAATGTTATTTTCTAAAAGGTTTTATTGAACACAATTAGCTGTAGAATAGTACACAGACTACATGGTATGATGTTTACTTCTCCAGACCTTAGCTGTAACTAACTTCCCCAAAAACCCTACGTCACGGCTTGAGCATCCTTAGTAACGTTCTTATAGGATGCTCAACCGTGCCTAAACTTTTGCACATCAAACCTATTAACAGAGATGGTACTCACTCTGTTACACTACTACTACTACTGCTGCTGCTGCTGCTGCTGCTACTACTACTACTACTACTACTACTACTACTACTACTACTACTACTACTACTACTACTACTACTACTACTACTACTACTACTACTACTACTACTACTACTACAACTGCTGCTGCTGCTGCTGCTGCTGCTACTACTACTACTACTACTACTACTACTACTACTACTACTACTACTACTACTACTACTACTACTACTACTACTACTACTACTGCTACTACTACTACTACAACTGCTACTGCTGGTGCTGCTGGTGCTGCTACTACTACTACTACTACTACTACTACTACTACTACTACTACTACTACTACTACTACTACTACTACTACTACTGCTGCTGCTGCTGCTGCTGCTGCTGCTGCTGCTGCTGTTACTACCACCACCACTACATGACATCACAGCCTAAAATGGTATCTGGAAATCACCTAGAAGTAAAGGCCTCCAGTATGATATGGATAACATCAACATTAAGTGCTGATTGGTCCATAAAAATATTGGACAAGCACCAAGTACAGCTTGCACCAATTATTCCCAATGCATAAAAAGGGTCCTTTACTAACCCATGTTCCACGACATTTATACTATCTTATATTCCACTACATTTATACTATGTTATGTTCCACTACATTTATAATATGTTACGTTCCATTACATTCATCTTCTGTTATGTTCCACTGCATTTATCTTCTGTTATGTTCCACTACATTTATCTTCTTTTATGTTCCACGACATTTATACTATGTTATGTTCCACTACATCTATCTTCTATTATGTTCCATGACATTTATATTATGTTATGTTCCACGACATTTATACTATACTATGTTCCATTACATTTCTCTTCTGTTATGTTCCTCTACATTTATCTTCTGTTATGTTCCTCTACATTTATCTTCTGCCATGTTCCACTACATTTATACTATATTATGTTCCACTACATTTATACTATGTTATGTTCCATTACATTTATCTTCTGCCATGTCCCACTACATTTATGTTGGGTTATGTTCCACTACATTTATATTCTTCCATGTTCCACTACATTTATACTCTGTTATGTTCCATTACATTTATACTTATAACTTCAAGAGATTGACCAGAGAGATGATGTTAGGTTGTTAGATTAGAAAATGACTTCAAGAGATTGACTAGAAAGAGGATATTAGATTGTTAGATTAGATAATAACTTAAAGAGATTGATTAGAAAGAGGATATTAGATTGTTAGATTAGACAATAAATTCAAGAGATTGACTAGAAAGAGTATATTAGATTGTTAGATTAGACAATAAATTCAAGAGATTGACTAGAAATAGGATGTTATGTTGTTATATTAGACAATAGGATGATAACTTTAAGAGATTGACTAGAAAGAGGATGTTAGGTTGCTAGATTAGACAAAAGGATTATAACTTCAAGAGATTGACTAGAAAGAGGATGTTAAGATTTTAGATTAGACAAAAGGATGATAACTTCAAGAGATTGACTAGAAAGAAGATGTTAGTTTAGTTTTAGTTTTTAGTTTAGTTGACGGATCAACATCACGGCACATGGGTGTAACCCTTAAGTGCTCCGTTCTACTCCTAACTCAAGCCTGAGTCTGGAGAAACTCAGCTCAGTGCATGAACTCCATAGCACCGGCGAGGATCCTGAAATACTTTGGGTAGATTTTTAACTCAAGATTTTGCCCGGGCAGTGCTGTTAGGCTACTCTTTTTCGATTTCCAACTGCCAAGGGATATTTTACATGCACAACAATACACACGGGCGTCTGATCTCACTACCCAGAGACCAGGGGAAATTTTATACTAGAAGTCCACGTGAAAACATCCCAGCCCTCATTGGGGCTTGAACCTGGGACCTCCAGCACTCGAGGCGGACACCATACCTCGAGACCACTCAGCCCCCTAAGAGGATGTTAGATCGTGCCATCTTGGTGAGAGGTGGAAAATGCTGGAAACTATAATCGACTTTGGGACGCTGAGGTGTTTCCAAGGCACCAGGGCCGGGTTATATACTGGCCAAGGCCTATTGACGCGTCCTCGGCAAGAGGTCCCTTCGGGGTCCTGGCTAAAGTCAGTAGGATCGCCGATTCCTCCGAAGTCGGAGAGTGTCTGCCTGTACGGCGAGGAACCACCAGTCTGCACACCAATAAGCCAGACATGTTACAACGGATACACACGCAAACCTCAGGTCCTGTATGACATCACACTGATGTTGGACAATAGGATGCCTTCATCCGACATACAGGACTTCGCGTTGGAGCTCAAGCCAACGAACGCAAGCAAGCAAGCAAGCATAATCGACTTTGTGAAGTTGACAAGTGATCTGATCTAATACTCATTGGTTTCTTGTTTATCAGATAGTGGAATGATACAAATACCTCGTTCTATCACATTTACATTATTCTCTGTTTTATTTCAGCCAGTATTATATGATTGTAGTAGCACCGATGACAGTGGTCAAGTGACATGATATAAAGATGCTTCCAATACATAGCCCACTTGAAATATTTTTGGTCTCTACAATCCTACTGTGTGTGCCTTTGATCATATTTGGCTATGTAGTGTCCATCATTAAAGCCATCAAGTAAGTTTCTGAACTCTTTAATGTGTGTACTGTGAATTGTTTATTCTTCTTTTTTTTATTTGCTTTTTGTATTTCTGCGCTCGCTCGCTCGCTCGCTTTGAACTCAAGCGTAGTCCATATATACTACTTCTAGTAGTGCTGGACTGAATTTTGCATGTGGATTAGCTTTTCCTATTAACAGTGTCCCCTAGCTATCAGGCGAACCCACTCTGGCTTCAGGTTTACTTGTAATTTACATCCCCAAGTTTATGGGTTGAACCCCTGACCTCGGCATCAGCACACCGGATGTTTAACAACAAACGTTCTTATCCATTAGGCCATGCTGACCTACAGCTGATTATTTGAGCTAATTAATAAAATAAATAAATAAATAAAAACAAGCCCCGTAGGGGGAATATGTTGCAGTTATGTGACATGTTAGGACCATCACATATTTTTGCAGTTATGTGACGTGCTAGGACCATCACATGTTATTTGCAGTTATGTGACATGCTAGGACATCACATTTTTGCAGTTATGCAACGTGCTAGGATCATCATATTTTTTGTGCAGTTATGTGACGTGCTAGGACCATCACATTGTTTTACAGTTATGTGATGTGTTAGGACCATCACAGTTTTTGCACTTATGTGACATGCTAGGACCATCACATGTTTTTTGCAGTTATGTGACATGCTAGGACCATCACATTTTTTGCAGTTATGTGACGTGCTAGGACCATCACATTTTTTGTGCAGTTATGTGACGTGCTAGGACCATCACATTTTTTGTGCAGTTATGTGACGTGCTAGGACCATCACATTTTTTGTGCAGTTATGTGACGTGCTAGGACCATCAAATTTTTTTTTTGCAGTTATGTGACATGCTAGGACCATCACATTTTTGTGGCCTGAGTGCATGGAGGAATAGATAACCAGTCTTTCCCTCGCTTAACCAAGGGTGAGTGCAGGCATCAAGCCCGACTGTGCTCATGCCATGGTCAGCTGAACATCCTAGCCATCACACCAACTCACCCACTAGTTAATAATACTAGGAAGTAATGTCAGCAAACAGTGAGATAAGTTGTACTGTTTCATCACGTCTGTGGTCCAGTGGTTTATTTTCCTCAGGTCTTTCTGTCAGGTTTGCTCTCTCTCTCTCTCTCTCTCTCTCTCTCTCTCTCTCTCTCTCTCTCTCTCTCTCTCTCTCTCTCTCTCTCTCTCTCTCTCTCTCTCTCTCTCTGACCTTTCACTGTCCGCAGTCTGCCTGTATGCCACCAGTATTTTGTGCCTCATGTACAAGAGACTCATATTCTTATAGACCAATGGGTACTCGATGTATGATGTGGTGAGTCTCACGCCGTCTGCCATAAATTCACAAGACATTTCTTTGTGCCCATTTTCAGCTGGGCAGACCTGGCTGTGAGCTGTGTTAGGGAGCTGCAGTTTATGTCCTAGGTCCAAGTGTGTTGGCTAATGTGAGCCTGAGTTGTTGTAAGGTGTTGTTGATGATGTCGATCCATCAGCTCCTTCGTCTTCCTTGTGCTTTGTAACCCACTCTTCTACAGCCGTAGGCACACAGAGGTAGCTTTGCAGGCTCTATTCTCATTAGATGACAGAACCACCTTCTAATCTGTCTGTGTAATCAATGTATTGTATTGTTCATATCATTTCTCTGATGTTATAATTTCCTAGTGTGTCTCTTCTGTTAGTCTGACGTTCTATGTATTGTGTTGCTCATACCACTTCTCTGATGTAATCATTTCTTAGTCTGTCTCTTCTGTTAGTCTGTCTTTCTATGTAATCAGTGAATTGCGTTGCTCACACCACTTCTCTAATGTAATCATTTCATTGTCTTTTCTGTTAGCCTGCCTCTTCTGTTAGTCTACCTCTTCTGTTTTTCTCTGCTTTCTTCATCTTACAGCCCATGCCATAAGACTTTGGTGATCATCTCTCCCCACAGCCTTAAGTCCCATGTACCGCCAGTCATTTCTGATACTGATGTTCCTCCACGCCATGATGTCACACTGGGCAGCATCTTCTTTCTAGCTCTTTCTTGCATCTCTCTCTTCCTCCCCCCCCCCTAACTTTCCTTTTGTCGCGACATTCCCAGCTTTTCCTTTCTCACGATATGCTTAATGAATGTGGGATGCCTTATTCTAATGAGTAATCAGTTCTCTTTGTAAGTTAACTTCTTTCAAGATATCTTCATTGCTCTTTCTATCCATCCACGGTTTTCTCATTATTATTCTATAGAACCACATATTCGCAGCTTCCACATAATTCCTGATATCTTCATTGCTCTTTCTATCCATCCACGGTTTTCTCATTATTATTCTATAGAACCACATATTCGCAGCTTCCACATAATTCCTCACTTTCCTCTTGGTTCCATGAACATTGATGTTGCATTTGGGAACACATGTTTTATTTGTAAATCTTCTGTTTTTCTGTTATTCAGGCTGAGTATTTTGCTTATCCCTGCCTTGTTCCAATGGCTATTTCAAATTGATCAGAGTGTGATATCATATCAACCAAAAGTTCTTTTAAAAATCCCCACTCCTATTCTAGGAGCAATCTCTTTCATTTCTGAGCCGGAGATAGTCTTGGTAATCCCGTTTGCCATGCCTCTTCCCACGTGTTTTATATGAAAGACATATTTTCTGCATTCACATGGGTATGTTCCATATCCTTAGTGTGTTTGTGTAACACATACACACTAAACACACACACATACATTTACATGTAACACATGAATATTAATTGGGGAACCCTTTGAGGCCACTAAGTCAGTTCATAAATAAACACACATATTTAGTGCTCATAGAAGTGAGAAGAAGGAAGTAGAGACTAGAGGACGCACTAGACAACATACAAATTGAAAGCTGTAGTTACCGTTCGGAATTCGAACCTGTCACCTCCACATGATGACGGCGCCTTGCTGCAGGAACAAGTCTTCGTCGACGTATGACTAACTAGACACCCGAAACATGTAACACAGACACACTAAACACACACAGACATTCTCATGTAACTCATTGGCACCTTGCCGTCTTGACAGACGATAGTTTGTGCTTTAAAAAGGCATAATAACTTTTACCTATACATGTAACACATACACACTAAACACACACACATATACTCACATGTAGCACACACACTAAACACACATATATGCAATCATGTAACACATACACACTAAACACACACATACATTCACATGTAACATATAGACACTAAACATACACATACATTCACATTTAACACATACACACTAAACACACATTCACATGTAACATATACACACTAAACATACACAATACATTCACATGTAACACATACACACTAAACACACATTCACATGTAACATATACACACTAAACATACACAATACATTCACATGTAACACATACACACTAAACACACACAGACATTCACATCACATACACACTAAACATACACATACATCCACAAACAGCATAAATATTACTTGTCAAAATGTCCCTTATAAACGCCTCAATACGTATTCACATGTAACACATACACACTAAACATACACATACATCCACAAACAGCATAAATATTACTTTTCAAAATGTCCCTTGTAAACATCTCAATACGTATTCACATGTAACACATACACACTAAACATACACATACATCCACAAAAGGCATAAATATTACTTTACATAAATATTACTTTTCCAAATATCCCTTTTACAAGCCTCAATACGTAAAGGACATATGGTGCTAGACCCATATTCTTATAGACCAATCGGCGCTCGGTGGCTGGTGTGGTCAGTGTCAAGCCAACCGTCTTCACTTCCCAAGTCATTTTCTCCCGTCCGTGTTAGCCTGAGTGAACCTCACGTCCATGTCAGCCTGAATGGACCTCACGTCCATGTCAGCCTGAATGGACCTCACGTCCATGTCAGCTTGTGTGGACCTCACGTCCATGTTAGCCTGAGTGGACCACACGTCCATGTTAGCCTGAGTGGACCACACGTCCATGTTAGCCTGAGTGGACTTCACGTCCATGTTAGAGTGAATGAACCTCACGTCCATGTTAGCCTGAGTGGACCACACGTCCATGTTAGCCTGAGTGGACCTCACGTCCATGTTAGTCTGAGTGGACCTCATGTCCATGTTAGCCTGAGTGAACCACACGTCCATGTTAGCCTGAGTGGACCTCACGTCCATGTTAGAGTGAATGGACCTCACGTCCATGTCAGCCTGAGTGGACCTCACGTCCATGTTAGAGTGAATGGACCTCACGTCCATGCCAGCCTGGGTGGACCTCACGTCCATGTCAGCCTGAGTGGACCTCACGTCCATGTCAGCCTGGGTGGACCTCACGTCCATGCTAGCCTGAGTGGACCTCACGTCCATGTCAGCCTGAGTGGACCTCACGTCCATGTCAGTCTGGGTGGACCTCGCGTCTATGTTAGCCTGAGTGGACCTCACGTCCATGCTAGCCTGAGTGGACCTCACGTCCATGTCAGCCTTAGTGGACCTCACGTCCATGTCAGTCTGGGTGGACCTGACGTCCATGTTAGCCTGAGTGGACCTGACGTCCATGTTAGCCTGAGTGGACCTCACGTCCATGTCAGTCTGGGTGGACCTGACGTCCATGTTAGCCTGAGTGGACCTGACGTCCATGTTAGCCTGAGTGGACCTGACGTCCATGTTAGCCTAAGTGGACCTCATGTCCATGTCAGCCTGAGTGGACCTCATGTCCATGTCAGCCTGAGTGGACTTGGGAATTGACCTTACATCCATGTTAGCCTGATTGGACCTGGGAATTGACCTTACATCCATGTTAGCCTGATTGGACCTGGGAATTGACCTTACATCCATGTTAGCCTGATTGGACCTGGGAATTGACCTTACATCCATTTTAGCCTGAGTGGACACATGAACAGATGTGCCCAGTTGAACCCATGCCCACTGGCCGGAGAATCAAGTGTCTAGCCATGACCCAATGACTGCTTTTACAGGTGACTTACAGGAGCATCTGCGAGTGTGGCTGGATTGCTGGGGACCCATTCGGGAGACCCGGGTTAGAACCCTTACAAAGATGATGAACTTTAACCTGCACAGTTCGCGGTGATTGCATTAGCCAGGCGGTCTTAAATCCCTCAGGCTTAAGACCCCCCCCCCCCCCCCCCCCCCCCCCCCATCCCTCTTTCCCCCACCCCCTGATCTATACGCAATGTACTAAAGGCAATAGTGCTAGTTACAGATAACTTAATGTTTGTTGACATGAGTAGTTGAAGATACTTATCTGTTTTTCTAATTTTGTATTCCCCTACATGGTCAAAGAGATAGACGCATCATACTGAAGATACTGGAATATAGAAAGCTACAAGAGTTGAAACTCAAACGGTGTCCCAGACTCTCATGTAAGGGAGTTTCCGGGTTCCAAAGTCAAACGTTTAAAGAGTTCACGGTAGATGAGGGCGATGCAGATCTTGAAAGCAAGATGTCTAAGAAAGTGCTTGAAAAGAAACTCGCTGCTCAAGCGCAAGAAAATATGGCCACGCAAGAACGTAAAGAAGCTTCATTGAGTGGAACGGCTAAACATGACATGGCAGCTGAGTATTCGTTAACCAGTCCAAAGAATGTCAATTCAAACAATGCATTAATGCTACCACTCACAGAAACTGACATAGGCGATATTGGCTGGGACCAGAGTTGTGGCTGTGAATTGTTTAGGACATGTAAATTAAAGGGACACATGACAGCTATAAAACATAACCATCCAACCAGGCCAGACCACAGTAAACCCGGACTTTCTCCTGCACGAACTAATGCATGTTGTGGAGATGAGTACTTACAAGAAAGGTCAACTTGATGTCTTTAATGGGACATGCGCTCAGTAGTAGCAGCTTTTCCAAAGTCTGTTGTCAAAGGGCTCACTTGGAAACAGAAATCAGCATTCAAGATTTATGATGAATCGATATGCTGACAACGCATAACAGTGGATTTCTTGTGCAGATGATGTTGGCAATTTCCACTTCATTCAAGTTGTGTGTTTCACATATCCGGACATGTGTAACAAGTGAAAACAGAAAACAGCTGTCAACATACTAGCAAACATCAGAAGTATACATCTACATGGAGATACATCACACTGTCATAAATAGAGTGTCTCGGTAAAAATCCACGTGCGTAGACTATTTTGGCGATGTCCATTCCTGCTTAGTCAGGTCTGTAGGTGAATATGTGCACTTCTATCAGGCTTTTCTGTTGGATTTGCCTTACAAGCCAACTCACCGTTCTGGGTCATACTCAGCGCGTAGGAGAAAACGCAAACAGATGTTCTGTTAGGCTGTCACTGGAAGCTTTTCCTTGGCTACTGATGAAGGAGTCAGAGCACACGTGAGAGTGTCCCTAGTGCCGGGATATTGATTCTTGACTTCATATTCATATCCTTGTCAGACTGGCAGGGCATCAAGTTAGTGCGTCTCTTAGTCTGGTTCTTACACGTCTACATATCCAACTTGGCAGATCTAGCATTGGCCTTGGGAGCATGGGAGTACATCACCTCCTCTACCATGGTAACCATGGTCACGTTTATCTGCTTATTTTGAACATCTAGGAACCTTTCATGATGAACACACAGAAAACGTCAGTCAATATTTCATCAGACATCAGAATTGAACAGCCATATGGTGATGCAATGTGCATCGGCATAATGTATACATAATATTTTTGTTTTCTGTTTGTTTTGGGGTGTATAAACATTATTTTAATTGCACACTCGGATAACCCCAGATGTGCTCAAGTCTCCCCCAACAGATCACATAATAGAAAGAGCTTCTTAACACGGTGCACAAACTCTGTGGCATTGATGAGAATACAGACCTAAGTATGTCAGATTCGTACATGCTGTAAATATTATTCTGAAGGTCAGCATGGCCAAATGGATAAGAACGCATGTTCTGAAACACCCGGAGTGCTGATGCCGAAGTAACGGGTTCAAACCATATAACGTACCGTTGGACTATAATGTAGATATATCTCCCTTGACTTGGGGACGTAAATTACAAGTACATCTGAAGTCAGAGTGGGTTCGCCTGATGGCGATGGACACTGTTAATAGGGAAAGCTAATCTACACGCAAAATTCAGTCCAGCACTACTAGAAATAGTGTGTATAGACTACGCTTGAGTTCAAAGCGAGCGAATGCAAACTCCCTCCCCCTCCCCCCATGAAAAAAAATTATTCTGTAGGTAGAATTTCAAGGTGGCAGCTGATGTGGCCTACATATGTTGTATATCCAACTGCCGAGGTATGTTCTGTGTGCACTAGTGTTTTGCCCATATCCAAAGAGACTAGAGTGCCACAGTGGCACAGTGACTAGCACGCTTGCTTGCCGACCCAGGGGTCATGTCTTAGAATCCCCTTTGGGGCAGGTTTTTAAATAATTGACCTGAGCTCCCAGGTTGACCCAGCCTAAAATGGGTACCAGGAAATGACCTGGGAAGTAAAGGCACCCAACGCGATAGTAACCAAATCACCCGTCAGGTACCACCTGGTCTATAAACTTATGGGGCTAGCCCCATAAACCCAATATGCACGATGCGTGGAAAAGGGACCTTTCTGTTCCCACATGAAGGCTGGACATTTGATCCACAACCCCAGGTTCAGACGGACTGTACCATTCAGGCCTCGTTTGTTCTAAATTCGAACTATTATTCATTTATTGGACCAGCCCGGTCTACTTGAGTAGAGTCAAATGTCACACCTCTGATGTGTGTCAGTAAAATTCAACGTGTGTAGGATATTCTAATACAGTGGTTCTCAACCTTTTTTGGCCCGTGCCCCCTTTCACCATATTTTTAGGACGTCATTCACCCCCCCCCCCCCTCACCATATTTTTAGAACGGCATCCCCCCCCCCCCCCCCTGTATGTCCTCCCTAAAAATTTCCCCCTACACAGTATACGTAATAATTGAAGCTAAATTTAATAGCACATACTAAAACAAGTCTAGACATCAACATACAATGTGATATGGGGATCTACTTACGTTAAAAAATGAATTTCAGAAGGGTGATACGTACAGAACCGTAAAGTATGGAGGGAAAAACAATATCAAGTAATCGGTTATTGTATTAACACAATATAGAAATAATCTTAATTTCCCCCAACCCCCGGAAACCCTAAAATTTCCCCCTGGGGGGTGGGGGATTCCCCAGCGGTTGAGAACCACTGTTCTAATAAATTCAGGTTTAAATACACAAGCCATAAACACTATATTGTATGATATCTTTCCTGGCATATTTCGCTGCATCTCAGGTTCATACTGCATACACAAATATATCAAAACACTATCAATTTTACTATTCTAGCCTTTGCTATGCAAGCAGAAGGACTTCCTATTAAATCTTAGACTACCGTGGAGATAATATACTCCACATTCGAACAACATTAGTGACTGCGTGTTTAATATTTCGGCCAATGCATTATTTGTTTGTTCACTTCATATGATATATAACTCTACAGTATGCACATGTAGGACATGTTAGGAGGACATCATTTTTGGTGAATTACAGATGGGTAAGAGATCTCAGGGTCGGCCTTTACTACGATACAAAGATGTGTGTAAGCGGGACATGATTGATACAGGCATTGATAATGCACATTGGGAGCAAGTCGCCGCTGAACGTGTTGCATGGAGGGCAAACATCAGAAATGGAATAAAGACAAAGGAGAAAATTATTGCAGATAAGTCACACACCGAGCATGTGAGACGTAAGATGGTGCATGATGGTGGAAATGACCACGTGTTTACATGCACCCACTGTGAACGGACATTTACAGCGCGAATTGCCCTTATCAGTCACATTCGCTACCGCCATAGGTAAACGTTATTATGCCTTATTAAAGCACAAACTATCGTCTGTCAAGACGGCAAGGTACCAATGATGAGTATGCACATGACGAGATGCCGCGATATATGCCAGGCAAGAAATCGTGCAATATTTTGTTTATGGCTCATGTATTTATATTCGCTAAGGGAATGCATTGTTTTAAAATGCAAGTCTACCCTTTTTGAAAAATTTGCTTATTAAAACGTTGTGTCTCATTCTCAAGGAGCGTAAATATTGAACAAAGAGAAATGAAGTGGTGAAGAAATGTGAAGAAGTGGAGATGTGATTCTTTAGACGAATGTTGGGAATACCAAGGGCAGAGAAGAATTGACAGCTGACTGTGTCACAAGATCCCTTATCAACATCCTAAACTTTAAGTGAAGACATAGAACTCTAATGTTGCAAGAGAAGCAACTATGAGACACAAGAAGATGTCAGTGGAAAGCTTAACCAGCTGGACAACCAATTATTTCTGTAACAAAAATGTTATTAACTGATTCAGTGCCAAAGGATAATACAAGGGGAAGTCAATAAGTACGTCACAAATGGCTGTAGAAAAATAACTAAATATGATAACAACTTGAAACGAGTTTATTTTTTATACATACATCCTTTATTTCTCAACATAATTTCCACCAACATTGATGCACTTATCCCATCGTTTTTATCAGCCCTCCCAAAATCGGCTACATAGAATTGCGTGCTCTGTTTTCTAAACCACGTTTTCACTTCACATTCAACTTCGGCATCATTCCCGTCCTTGAAAAAACTTTTCTACCCAGCTATGCACCGCTTTGCGAGACAAACATTTGTCTGCATAAACAGGAAGCATTTCCTTATGAATGTCCTTTGCAGGCAGTCCTTTTGCCTACAAAAAACGCAAAACAGCACGTTGCTCTTTGGTTGTACACTCCGTAAGTACAGTCACCATTTTGTTTATGCACTGCGCATGTGCATGAGACACTTAGCGCCAGCTGACGGACGGGCATATAAAGTTCAATGTCGCTGTCACCTAATGATACCTGTAGAAAACACCAACTACATTTACCTGCCATCCCACAGAACTGTGAACCTACTTATTGACTCGCTCTTGTATATCGTGACAAGTGACCTCTCATTTGGACAGAAGGATGATATTCCGCCATTTTACGGTCATCAAGTTATTTGTTATGTTTTGTGGTTTCCGTCGCAATTTCATTCCTCAATGAACAGAAATTTGCATTATAATACTTTTTTTATTTGATTGTATACCATGTTTGGTTCAAACCTATTTTTTTGGCACTGAATCAGTTAGCATATAACATGACACAGTGGATTGGAGAATCAAAATCACAAATGTTACAAGTGGGAAAATGACATCAAGGGATTGACAAACCGCAGTCTAGCAGTGTACATGGCCTGGGTAGTGAGTGATTGAGATGACTTGCTGACAACCGCTTTACGAGAAGTAGGTCGTTTACGAGAACCAAGCGATGACTGGAAATCTACAACCATGGTCAGGATGCGAGAATAGCAAGTTAAAAGAGGTGTGGCCAAACAAGAACACTACACAAGAAGCCAAAGAAGAGTAATAAACCAACACAGAACTGTTGTGAGCCGCGATACGCTGCAGGATTTACTGAGGAGGGGATGCGAGCACTTATGGACTGAATGGTTCGATGTGTAATGAGGATGATCTGTCGACTAACTAACTAACTAACTTGCTGATAACCTTCATTGTGGAGACGCACCAGTTTGATGAGTGATGATCATACATTTCTGGTTCAAAGCTGACACCTGAAGAAGAATATTTATCATATTTGAATAACGGAGAGACAGACAACAGATTGCTCGATTTATTGCCTAGTATATTTCACTGCATCTCGTCAGGCAGTAATTTTACACTGATTACCATGTATTTTTTGTTTGCACAAAATTGGCTATTGTGAATAAATGGTAATTACCTCGGCGAGCTATAACATGCATATTTATCATATGTTGAAGTCTGTGAGGTCATGTTCAGTTGGATATAAGCCATATGTTGAAGTGTATGGCAGTGACAGTAAACTTTTGGATATACAACGATGTCTAGCGCATGTGTTAGCCTAGTTTATGGGGAGCAATGCTGAGAACGTTATGAGCACGGTCCAAAGGGGAGTTCACATCGTCCGCTACTGGAGGAAAAGACTGGCCATCTATTGCTCCAGGCATTCGGGACTACAAGATGTGATGGTCCTCTCACATCATAGAACCATGGCGGGAAACTGCTTATGGATGTGTTGTTTACAACCATATGTTGAAGTGTGTGATGGTCACATTGAACTGTTGGGTATACAACCTTGTGTTGAATTGTATGACGATCACACTGAATTGTTGGGTATATAATCATGTGTTGAAGTGTACGACGATCACATTGAATTGTTGGGTATACAACAATATGTTGAAGTGTATGACGATCACATTGAATTGTCGGGTATACAACAATATGTTGAAGTGTATGACGATCACATTGAATTGTTGGGTATACAACCTTGTGTTGAAGTGTATGACGATCACATTGAATTGTTGGGTATACAACAATATGTTGAAGTGTATGACGATCACATTGAATTGTTGGGTATACAACCTTGTGTTGAAGTGTATGACGATCACATTGAATTGTTGGGTATACAACCTTGTATTGAAGCGTATGACGATCACATTGAAATGTTGGGTATACAACCTTGTGTTGAAGTGTATGACGATCACATTGAATTGTTGGGTATACAACCTTGTGTTGAAGTGTATGACGATCACATTGAATTGTTGGGTATAAAACATTGTGTTGAAGTGTATGACGATAACATTGAAATGTTGGGTATATTACCTTGTGTTGAAGTGTATGACGATCACATTTAATTTTTGGGTATACAACCTTGTGTTGAAGTGTATGACGATCACATTGAATTGTTGGGTATACAACCTTGTGTTGAAGTGTATGACGATCACATTGAAATGTTGGGTATACAACCTTGTGTTGAAGTGTATGACGATCACATTGAATTGTTGGGTATACAACCTTGTGTTGAAGTGTATTACGATCACATTGAAATGTTGGGTATACAACCTTGTGTTGAAGTGTATGACGATCACATTGAATTGTTGGGTATACAACCTTGTGTTGAAGTGTATGACGATCACATTGAAATGTTGGGTATACAACCTTGTGTTGAAGTGTATGACGATCACATTGAATTGTTGGGTATACAACCTTGTGTTGAAGTGTATTACGATCACATTGAAATGTTGGGTATACAACCTTGTGTTGAAGTGTATGACGATCACATTGAATTGTTGGGTATACAACCTTGTATTGAAGCGTATGACGATCACATTGAAATGTTGGGTATACAACCTTGTGTTGAAGTGTATGACAATCACATTGAATTGTTGAGTATACAACCTTGTATTGAAGTGTATGACGATCACATTGAATTGTTGGGTATACAACCTTGTCTTGAAGTGTTTGACGATCACATTGAATTGTTGGGTATACAACTATACGAGGGTAGGTCAGAAAGTTATGCACCATAATTATTATCTTTTTATCCGTTAATAACATAGACATGAAATTTAGGCACAATGTTCTTGCACATGTGCAGCAAACATGTCTAATTCTCAACACTTTATCCCCATCAACTTTAACAAACTTTACACCATCTTGTGACAAGAGCATGTATCCCAGATCGTACCACATTTTCTCCTGTTGGTGTAGCCATTTCGTCACTGTATTAATCACTACCTCGTTGTCTTCAAACTTTGTCCTACGGATAGCATTCTTAAGGGGGCTGAAAAGTTGGAAATCAGATGGTGCCTGGTCTGGACTGTAAGGTGGATGGAGCAGTACGTTCCAACATGATCCTGCAGCTGGCTGTGGCAGAACGTCCAGAGCACAGCTTATCAGCGAGCTCCACATCTACACTTGCAGAAACCAAAACTCTCTGGTCCCAGCCACTAACTGTGCTTCTATCGACTGCAAAAGTGCATAAACAACACGCAAACGTTTGTGAATGTAACAACAGTTTCTTTCTCTGTGATCAGAAATTCTATAACACTTTTATGCTTGTAACGTACGTCATTAATATCTGCCATGTCAATGGTTTTGTATCGCTGTAAGAATCGGTATGCACCTTGGATTGTAAACTTAAATTGGTGCATATTTAATGCTTCTCTCTTTATTAACTGATATAATAATTGTGGTGCATAACTTTCTGACCTACCCTCGTATATTGAAATATGTGATGGCCAAATTGAACTGTTGGGTATACAACCATATGTTGATACACATAATGATAACATTTAACTATTAGATATACAACCATATGTTGAAGCGTATGACAGTAACATTGACTTGTTGGATATACAAACATATGTTGATATTTGAATAACGAAGACACAAGCCATAGATTGTACGATTTATTGCCTGGCATATTTCGCTGCATCTCACACAGAAGTCACACAGCATAGAGTAAAATAACTAGATACATCATTCAAGCTGAAATATACACAAGTTCGCACAGTAATATCAATTGTTTATTAATATCTCTCTAACTATGGAACACGAACAACGAAGCGGTGCCGTTCCTGGATATCCTAATGAGACGTAGAGCAGACGGCACAATTCAAAGATTGGTGTACCGCAAAGAAACATGGACTGGCCAATACTTAAATTTTCATAGCTTCGCACCTGTCCAGTACAAATGAGGCTTAGTACGGATTCTGTTTGACCGTGCTGGAAGATATGCACCCAGGACACACTGATAGATGAAATTGAAACTCTTAAGAATGTATTTCACCTGAATGGGCACTCCACAGGATTTATAAAGCGCCACTGCCAACAGCCGAAACCAAAAACCAGACGTAACTAAAGTCCCTAATCTCAAGGTATTTATCCAACTAACCTTTTGAGGGGATGACGTAATGCAACGTCTAAAGGACCGGCTCATTACAGCAGTCGGCCGTACATTCTGTGCTGCAACATCCAGATATTAGATACAGAACCACACCTATTCCCACCCCAGCAGTAAAAGAATCTACCCCTCTGTACGCCACATCCAATTGCATTTACCAATTCACATGCAGGTGCAAGTCTACTTACATCGGCAGAACAGAGCGGCATTTACACAGTACGGTTGTTGAACACATACCAAACTGGATTGACAAGATACTTCTTCTTCTTCTGCGTTCATCCGGAGTTTTTTTTTCCCCGGACGTGATTGCGTTGTGCCTGTTTACAGCAGAGCTGCGTTCTTGCGCCGTTAGGCCGATACATCCGACTTCTGCGGGCATTTCTTGATCGGGTTAACCTACCCGGGGTGACAAGATACTACACACAGGCGATGGGGTCATGGAAAGGATGACACACCACAATTATGAACTTCCGGCGTCTTCCATTGCACGTCATGTCTTGGAAACCGGTCATGTAATTTATAGAGACAGCGCTTTTCGCGTGGTGTTTCATACACAAATTAGTCGTTTGTTAAAGTTTACAGAAGCTATAATGATTCACCTACATAGGCCAATTTTGTGCAAACAGAAAGACATGATAGTCAGTTTAAAATTACCATGGTAAACAATTGATATTACTGTGCGAACATGTGTATATTTCATCTTGAAAAATGTATCTAGTTATTTTACTCTATGTTGTGTGACTTCTGCAGTATGTACCTGACGAGATGCAGCAAAATACACCAGGCAATAAATCGTACAATCTTTGGTTTGTGTCTTCGTTATTTAAATTCACTACTGGAAAACATGGTTTTGATATGTTGATATGTATGACATCACATTTAATTGTTGGATATAAAACCATATGTTGAAGTGTATGACAGTAACATTGAACTGTTGGATAGACAACCACATGTTGAAATATATGACATCCATTGAACTGTTAGATATAGAACCATATGATGAAGGATGTAATGGTAACATTGATATGTTGGAGATGCAACCATATGTTGAAGTATATGACAACCACATTCAGTTATTGGTTATACAATCCATCTATCCGAGTAACATCGCCTTTATGTGCATATATGAAAGGTTACCATTGTTTGAGTTAACGAATGACATTTTTTGTTCTTGTCTTTGAAGTAATCTCTACAAAATACTGGTCAGTTCATTTACTTGAGATGCATCATCACCAGCGGTTAGCACCATATCACCTAGGTGTGTGACAAGGGTCCTTCCTTATACTTATCTACTAGGGCAGTGGTTCTCAACCTTTTTTGGTCCGTGCCCCCCCCCCCCTTCACCATATTCTCAGAACGTCACCCCCCCCCCCCCCTTTCCTATAAAAAAATTTGGCCCGTGCCCCCCTTCACCGTATTTTCAGAACGTCATTCCCCCTTTCATATTTCCTATCTAAAACCCCCCCCCCCCACCCCTACACAATATATGTAAAAATGGAAGGTAAATTTAATAGCATATACTAAAACAAGTCTAGACATCCACATAAAACATGATTTGTGGGTCTGCTTACTTTATAAAATGAATTTTAGAAGAATGAGACATACATAACTGTAAAGGATGAAGGGAAAAACAATATCAAGTAATCGGTTCTTGTATTAACGCGATCTTGAAATGGTCTTCATCCCCCCCCCCCCCCAAACCCTAAAATTCCCCGCCGGTTGAGAACCACTGTACTAGGGCATGCTGGTGTAGTAGGAGATGAGCAGGCGGACAGATTGGCTGAGTCTGCACCGCTCAGTGGGGTATTTGTGCATGATAAGGCAAGTATGGTAGCGCCCTTTAGGATGATGTGTATAGTGCAGAAGAACAGATAGTATATCGTGGGCAGGAGAGAATGATGCTGCAGAGAGTGACCAGAGGATCAGGTCGACAATCGGGACTCCGAGGAAAAGGCAGACGGACACATAGTCAAACAGCTACTGGGTCCATTAGTATTGGGACTCTTCGCTGACTGTTGAAGGTGAGGACAGAGCACGTATGGGAATGTGCCAAGTACTGTGATGTCGGTTCTTGACTCCACTCAACTTTCCTACCATATATTCAATACATCTGAAAGCATAGGAATGAGTCCTTGACTTTACTTGAGCAATCACTGGTCTTCGGTCGTGGTATGTAAAGACTATACAAAGAACACGGAGGTCACCCAGTCAGCAGCCTTTGTCCACCTCATTAATGAATGCCATGCAGTGAACACCATAAAACCAAGCCACCAAACTTGACTTTTGGAAGCTAAAACCAAGTGATTTTAACCTCCGCTCGATTTGAGCACGAGCATGATCCATACGTGCTGCTAATACTAGTACTACACTGAGCAGCTTGCTGACAGCACACAATAGGATATTAATCTTCAACTGTTAATGACAGTAAAGCAATAGGATATTAATCTTAAACTGTTAATCTTAAACTATTAATGACAGTAAAGCAATAGGATATTAATCTTAAACTGTTAATCTGAAACTGTTAATGACAGTCAAGCAATAGGGTGTTAATCTTAGACTGTTAATCTTAAACATAATGAGAAGAACAAACAGGAAAATAAAGAACAGTTTGCGTTTGTGGAAGGGAAAGAAACAAATAATGCATAATACACATTCTGAACAGTAATAGAGAAATCAATAGAGACACAGAACGACTTATAATTGCCGATGATGTTTTTGGAGAAAAAGTTGTTGCTCTTGTTTGACTTTGATGCTTTCTGATGTCAGCCCGTATATACTTAGCCTATTAAGTGCCATGGGATGACAAATCATCTTATTCAAACTTTCCGTAACGGCCATGGGTTATAAATCAAACTATACTTTAAACATCAATACAGTAGTTTTCCCTTTACAACCCTATGTAATTTATATATAAAACAACATGTCTGATACCATATTAATAATTTTTTAAATCATAACTGTGACACAGCCCTACTTCCCATGGTTCGCCATCTAGTTTCGTTTGGTCCAAACCTACTTTGTTCGGCACTGAATATGTTAAAGAAAGCAGCAGTCAACTTCAGCTTGCTGACATCTTCACAGGTTTGTCTTGGAATGGAAATGGTATAGGCCAAATACATTTAGTCTTTTCTGCAAATGTTAGACACTCCTGCAGCAAATAGTACCTGTCGTTTTATCAGTGTGTTAATTATATTCATCGGCAGTTCCTATTCTTGGCTTGATGACTAAGTGATGTCTCAGTCTTTCATGAAAGGTCTGAAAACTGCCGCACATTTTTACTTCTGTGCAGCAGGTAATGTGGGTGGTGAAAGGATTGTTGATACTCGATTTTTGGATACTTTACCAGTATGCTTCAAACGAAAACCTGAAATATTTGTTGACAAATTATTAAGAAAGGGTGACACACAACTGAGTCATGTATTGAAATAATGACCTTTGCTTTTTGATACACGCCCTTGGTGTCTGCACACTAAAAATACTCATGTGGAAAATCGTTCTTTTGGTCGCGTGTGTAGTCACTCGTGTAAACAATAATTTTGTTGGCTTGCGCATGTAAACACTCATATACCCCCTACTGCATGTCTTCATCGAACCATAAACTCTTTCCACCGATCACCACTTTGAGTGGCTAACAGGTGTGGTATCTCTAGACATGGTTCACTGAGCATGCCTGGTGCGTAGGTCCCCCATGGTTGCAGCTGTTGTATGGAGAGGTGTGGAGCCAAGCACTGTTAGGCTGCAACAAGACAAGTGTAGTGATCTTTATTATTTGTGTGTGTTTTATTTCTCTTGCTTTAAACTCAAACATAGTCCACGCACTTGCTATTGCTGGTAGTTGCTACTACTGGTGAGTACACGGGGACTGATTGTGCATGAGGGTTGGCTTTATCCGTTACCAGTATCCCTTGCTGTCAAGCGAACGCATTCCGACTTTTGAGATACAGTAATGATGAGAGAGATCAAAGATAGGCCAGGAATACTAATCGGAGGTTACAGTATAAACAATGAACGCTGTGCAGATGACACAGTATTGGTGGCGGATAATGCAACAGATCTACAACAGTTGTTGGATATTGTAGTAACAGAGAGTGCAAAGAAAGTACTCTCCTTGAATATCAAGAAAGCAATAACAATGGTGATATCAAAGAAAAAGGTGACACCAAAATGTGAAATAGAAATAGAAGGAACAATTCTTAACCTAGTGGATAGTGTTAAATACCCAGGGGCATTTATAATATCAGATGGAAGATAATGCACAACAGAGATTAGGATCAGAATATGGCAAGCAAATGCTGCATTTCGGAAAATGAAAAGTATCCCATGCAATAAGTCATCATCATTTAATGTATGAAAGAGGGTGCCAAGGTGCTATGCTATATAGAACCTATACTGCTGTATGGCAGTGAATTTGGGAATGTAAATGAATAAATTTGGAAGAACTTGGAAGCAACACAGATGTGGTTCCTAAGACTTCTTCTTCGTCTTCTTCTGCGTTCATCCGGAGTTTTTTTCTTTTCCGGACGTGATTGCGTATTGCCTGTTTACAGCAGAGCGCTTTCTTGCGCCATTAGGCCGACACATTCGACTTCTAAGGGCATTTGTTGACCGGGTTAACCTTTCTGGGTTCCTAAGACGATTGTTGTGAATTCCTTGGACTGCCAAAGTGTCTAACAACGACTGCTTGAAAGAGGCTAATGAAACTAGAACACTATATACAACAATAAAAAAGAGACAAGCAGCTTTCTTTGGTCATGTGATTAGAAGAGAGGCATTAGAGAACATCATGACAATTGGAAAGATCGAAGGGAGTAGAGGGAGATGCAGACCAAAAGAAATGATGCTGGATGGGTTGAGACAATGGCATGGAGGAATATCATCAGCAGAGTTGATCCAGAAAACCAAAGACCGAGATCTGTGGAAAGTCATGATCGCCTACGCCAGCCGTCATAGCTCTTGATGATGTTGATGCGTAATGTATGTCCTCACGTCATGGACGAGAAGACGTAATTTAAGGCGCACTGACAGGCGTGTGGAGTGAACCCACTACACCCGGTCAGAAGAGCCAGTTTAACATCCTATATCTTTACTGTCAGCATGCTGCTCAGTGCTGTACTGGTAGTGGTAGCACGTGTGTAGCCTATGCTTGGATTCAAATCGAGTGAAGAAAACAAAAAAAACTATTTGTGTTAGCTTCCAAAAGTTAGATTATACCAATAGTAAGAGAAGGGCTCACCCTAGTCTCTCAACAGAAATAGGTCGATATTATGAGAAGGGCTCCTAGTCTCTCAGTCAGTAATAGGTCAATATTATGAGAAGGGCTCCTCCTAGTCTCCCAATCGATAGATGGAAGTCTTTACTGATTGCCCACAAGATCATCTGCTAACATGGCATTACGGATGTTTGGCCGGCCTGGTAGTTCATCTATGAAGATTAGGAACAATGTGTATCTACAGGTGATAAGGAGCCACGCTGATATTGCCATGCACGGACGAGGATTCGACGCATGCACTCGTCGTCTGGCTAAGTGAAGGAAAGGCTGGCCACCTATCCCACAGCGCACCCAGGCCTACAAAAATGTGATGACACATTATCACACCAGAGACCGATGCCGGGTTCCTGCTTCGGTTCATGTTAATTATTGAGGGCGAAGCCTAATGAGAGTTCTCTATTATGTGGTTTGAAGCTATTGTCCATTGACCCGAGTGTGCGTGGTTTTCTAATATTGGTAGCTCTATAGTCATGGGTGCATAAGCCCGTGAGAGCCGTGGCGCAGTGGCTAGACACTCTAAACACTCCCCTGATGGCCTGGTCGTCATGGGTTTGATCTACATCCGGGTCCATTCATATGTTTAAAAACGACCTTGTCTCTCAGGTTGACCCAGCCTAAAAAGGGTACCTGGACATGTTTTGGGAAGTAAACGCCGCCGGTAATATACTGGGCCATATCACCCATCGAGGGCTGATGTGTACCTGTGCGGGCTGTTGGTTTATCGAGACTTCTGTTTGTTCCACTTTTCACATGGGCCACTGAGCAGCATTTTGTGTGATATTCACTGGCACAGGAACGGAGCATAATGGAGACGACCAGTTGCCGTGAAGTTGGAACCACAACTAATGACTAATGATGTGGTTGGAACTGTCTAATTACTAAAGCCTCGGTATATTTGAGCAATTGTTTTGCAGACAGAAAACTTCATTTTAAATATGCGATTGGCGTGGGGATAATTAATGCTAGACATTAGAACAATATCGGTGATCATGTATTTTAAGCATTTCAGCCAAAGTAGAATTCATATATTCACTTCATATGATAATGCACCGGACGAGATGTAGCGAAATGTGCCAGGCAATAAATCGTGCAACCTATTGTTTGCAGCTTCTGTGTTTAAATTCATTAAGGGAATACAATGTTTTGAATTTTGTGACTTTGTTCATTCTTGTAAAAGAATGTTTAGATTAAAAAAATATCATGATAAAATGTTCATGTGTGTAAACTTCACCCAGTATTCATGAAATAGCAATGTCTTTGCAATCAATTCATATATCATTTTTTTTTAAATTCAGAGGGGAAAGTGCAATATTTTGTAATAGTATGAATGTTGAATGAGGTATTATGTTACATGATTTTGCTGTATTTGTTCTTGCTTCTTACTTTAGAAATATCAGGCCAGTCTGAAAATTAAAAAAATGTCAGGATTATGAAAGGAGATTTTCTTACACGCCGTGCTGTTTGGCGTTGGTGATCAAGTCTCCCCACAGCCTTTTGTCCTGTGTTCTGCCATGCATGTCTAATACTGATGTACCTTTATGCGATGATGTCAAATTTCCCAGCATCTTATCTCACGGTTCCCCCCGCCTTCCCCTTCTAAGCCCCTTCCCCATCCAACTTTCCTGATGTCACGACATGACATACTCCAGCCTTTTCCTTCTCATGACATGTTCACAGAATATGGACTGTCCTCTTCTGATGCGAGTAATCATTTCCCTCTGTGAGTCAACTTCTTCATTACTCTTTCTGCCCATCCATAATGTTCTTATAATTCTTGTAATTCTTCTGCAACAGCCGTCTCCGCAGCTTCCACATAATTCCTTATATGTCTGCCAATTATCCATGGTTCGCTTCCGTATATCTGGATTGGCTCAATTTAGCTCTTAAGAACTTTTTTCTGATTTTATAAAAGTAAAAAGTGTGATATGGTGTTGAAAAAAACAAAAAACAAAACGGTAATCATTGTGCAAAGAAATGTAAGACAAATGCAAATATAATTTCAGAATTGTAAAACATATGGTGGTCTTTTCTTGTTTGTTCAGTGTTTTTGTGTACATCATCCCGATGTAAGTATATATTCCGTGTTTGTTCATTGTTGCTATGAGCATCATACTGATGCAAGTATATATGCCCTGTTTGTTCATTGTTGCTGTGAACATCATCCCGATGTAAGTATATATTCCTTGTTTGTTCATTGTTGCTGTGAACACCATTCTGATGTAAGTATATATGCCCTGTTTGTTCATTGTTGCTGTGAACATCATCCCGATGTAAGTATATATTCATTGTTTGTTCATTGTTGCTGTGAATAGCATCCCGATGTAAGTACGAGGTTAAGTTAATAAGTAAGTAACAAATGGCTGTAGAAAAATAACTAAATATGATAACAATTTGAAACAAGTTTTTTTGTATACATGCATTGTACCTTTATTTCTCAACATAATTTTCACCAACATTGATGCACTTATCGCATCATTTTATCAGTCCTCCCAAACCGGCTGCATATAATCGCGTGCCTTGATTTCATTTACCTGACATCCCACAGAACTGTATGACTTACTTATTGACTCACCCTCGTAACTTTTTCTACCCAACTATGCATCGCTTTACGGGAAATCGCTAGGAGCTAAGTCCACTGATATCCCACCTTGACGAGAGACATTTTGCGAATGACGCCGAAGTTGAATGTGAAGTGAAAACGCGGCTTAGAAAACCGAGCACGCAGTTCTATGCAGTCGGTTTGGGAGGACTGATAAAACGATGGGATACGTGCATCAATGTTGGTGGAAATTATGCTGAGAAATAAAGGGACAATGTATGTATAAAAATAAACTGGGTTCAAGTTGTTATCATAGTTAGTTATTTTTCTACAGCCATTTGTGACTTACTTATTAACTTATCCTCGTATATATGCCCGTGTTTGTTCATTGTTGCTGTAAACATTATCCCGATGTAAGTATATATGGCCTGTTTGTTAGCATTCAGATCCCAGAACACAGCAGGCCATGATGGAGTGCTTTGTCATCATCATCAGCATCCATTGCACTCCGGTCATACGCAAAGGTTCTCAGTCGGAGGATGATCAGATCAGCGGTAAATGGCGTCCGCCTCTGGCTTAAGCAGACGAGTTTCCTCTCATTGTGTTAATTGCTTGAATTTTCACATTAGAAAAAGGATGGCACACTCCCTGTAATCCCAGGTTACTGGATCGGGCGCCTAGACTTCTCGGACAAGGGCGAAAAGCTCGGAGGTCCAGTATGCACCCAGGGCACGTTAAAAATCCATAGGCATGTGGAAATAAGAAAGAGCAGGTCGAATGCAATCATGCCTAACATTAGAAAAGTTACACACACAATGTATAGCATGTGGGATTCTTCTATGCACACGTTCAAATCCTCTCGAGTGCAAAGGCGTTTCGTGCATTGTGCTGCCATTATCCTTCTGTGATCTATGGGGGGAGACTGGAGCACTTGTGGAGATATCCAAATGCAATGAAAATGATCCTTTACAAACCATACTAAACTAAAAGTACGCAGTCTCTCGCAGGAGACATCAAAGGGTATGCGGACTAACTGTATTGATTGTGGATACAATTTTATAAATATTTCTGAAATGCGGCTTTTGCCTGCCCTATTCTGCTCTTAATCGCTGTTGTACATCTTCCACCTGATGTTATTAATGCCCCTAGGTATTTAAAATTATCCACTTGGTTAAGAATTTCCCCTTCTATTTCTATGTCACATTTTGGTGTCACCATTTTCTTTGATATCACATTTGTTACTGTTTTCTTGACAATCAAGGAGAGTCCTTCCTGTGCATTTTCTGTTACTACAATGTCCAACAATTGTTGTAGGTCTGTTGCATTATCCGCTACCAATACTGTGTCATCTGCATAGCGTATATTGTTTATATTATAACCTCCGATTAGTATTTCTGGCTGATTCCAAATGTTGCTGTTATGTAACCGGAGGCGGGGTTGGAGTGAGTGCCCAACCTTGCATAAATACCCCAATGGCTCGTGCATTCATCACCTCTGCAGCAAAAGTCCAATTCCTGACCTTCTCGTGGCGGACCTGTTTTAACTAACAGGAGAAGGGGCGGCGGCATCGAGTCACTGGCGCCGAGAAATAACCAGAACGCTCTAGATTTGTATGCACATACATGCATGCGCAGACACGTGTGTGCGTGCCTACACACCCAAACTCGAGTAAGACCACCGTCTACTCTAACAAAGAAAAGGTGCTGAAGACGGAGGCAACCAGCCGGGAAGCGCACCACATAAATCAAGATGCCACGCAATCACACCATGAAATATGTCGACTGTTGTTAAATGTTATGGTGCTCGCCCTGCTTTGGACTCCCAGGAAGGTGCAGTGCCGGGGCCTATGCCTCGAAAGGGTCCAACCACAACTACTGGAGGTCCTTCTAAAATGTCCTGTGGAGCCAGGGGACCTGAGAATAGAGCGTCTGGCCATACCAAACAAAGACTAAACATAATGCACTGGAATGCGGAGGGTGTCAGCAACAAACTAGCTTTTTGACACCTGATTTCGATTTCTCTTCCAATCTGCCATCTTCTGTGATCATACTTCCAAGATATTTGAATTCTTTAACTCGTTTCAGAGTTGTGCTATTTTTAACCGTAACGTAACTTGAAAATATTGTAAGGGACATAATCATACTTACAATTAGTGATGGCTGTAAACTATTAGATTGTTTCCCTTGTACCAGTGCTTTTCGTACCGAAAACTAACAATTAATCAATCAATCAATCATGTGCCATGCCGGAAAGCGTGGGCGGTCATGATTCGCCATTTCACTCGATCACCACAGTCGTGGATCAGCTCAGTGTTCCTGTCTCGACCATACCATGTGGCCAAGCCATCCAGGTATTTACTTCTCGGTCTTCCTCTTGGTCTGTTCCCTTCGATCCTGTCAGTTGTCGCTAAATTCTCCAATCCATTTCTTCTCATAACAAAACTAACACCAGTCTGTCAATTTGCTACGCACTCACATCTTGTAGGCTTGAATGCACGAAGGAACACGCCGTGAAGCTTCTACCACTTCTCGTGTACGACGAACACAGACGTGCAACCATCGTCTGACAACGGTCATGACATTATCTTCGTAGTTCCCTATCAACTATACTAATGACACCAGGCCATCGTCTTGACAGACGATAGTCGTGTACATTGTGCTTCAAAAATAGCACGCATTTCTTCTTCTTCTTCTGCGTTCATCCGGAGTTTTTTTTCCGGACGTGATTGCGTTGTGCCTGTTTACAGCAGAGCTGTGTTCTTGTGCCGTTAGGCCGACACATCCGAAATTCTGCGGGCATTTGTTGACCGGGTTAACCTTCCCAGGGCACGCAGTTCTATGCAGCCGGTTTGGGAGGACTGATAAAACGATGGGATAAGTGCATCAATGTTGGTGGAAATTATGTTGAGAAATAAAGGGACAATGTATGTACACAAATAAACTGGTTTCAAGTTGTTATCATTTTTAGTTATTTTTCTTACTTATTAACTTACCCGAGTACTTATCGTAAAGTACATTACTATTGCCTCATGATCATCTTGTGCCATGCGATAAGGCGTGGACGGTCATGATTCTCCATTTCACACTTCACCATTCTTGCATCAGGTCTGTGCTAATATCCCCACTATACTGCTCACTGCACGTGCGGAATTAAACATTTCACAAAAGATATACTTAACATTTACTTATGATCAATAAGTTAATTCATATTTCCATCATCATCGTGTATCTTGCAAAGTGCCGTAAACGTCCATGTCTCTCCAGAGAGCTCGGTCCTGGGTATTCTGGATTCATTCTGTTGATAAAAGATATATTTAACGTTTACTTATAATCTATCAGGTTATTCATATGTATCAAGTACATAATTCTGAGGGAGCTACTGTAGAACAGAGGCTGCTAGCACGCTTGCCTACCGGTCCCGTAGTCACGTGTTCGAATACCTATTTAGGCAAATTTAACTGATTCAGTGCCGAAGGATAATATATCGCAAAACAAGACCTCTCATTCGGATAGAAGGACGGTATATCGCCATACTAAAAGATCATATCTTATTATTCATGGTATTTCATTATTCATTATTTCATGGTAAATCCCCCAATTTCACTGCTCAATGGATAGACATTTACATGATAAAACCCGTTCAGTGTTCCATTTTTGGTCGAAACTTAATTTTTGTTTGGAGCTGAATCAGTTAAACAAAATCTACCTGGGCTCTCAGGTCTACCTTGACTAAACTAGTCCCCATGTAATGTCCCGGAAAGTATAGGAAGCCGAGGGATCTTGACAACTTCGACCATGGATTGCCGGTGATCTATAACAAATATGACACTAGTACTATATAGTCAATACGTCTCACAGCAGGTCCCTACTTAATCATTTGTGAATATTATAACTGTTTCAAACAACAGCAACTGACAAACTAAGTAGCCAATGTTGTTAAGTCCCCGACGCTTCCATAGAAATAGGCTCAGTCCCAGAAGATGGCAATTCCCCGGAATCTGTGAACTGCTGTCAAGCATCTTAAACACGATTAGGAGTCCAGGCATAATTTCATCTGAGGTCATAACCGGAATGAGGCAGCGGCTCTGTGTTGTTGTTGTTGTTGTTGTTTTTTTTTTTTTGCGCTGGCTCGCTTTGAACTCAAGCGTAGTCCATACACACTACTGCAAGTAGTGCTGGGCTGAATTTTGCGTGTTGATTTGCTTTCCCTATTAACAGTGTCCCTCCCATGAGGCGAACCCACTCCGATTTCTGAGGTACTTGTAAATTACGTCCCCAAGTCAAGGACGACAGGTCAACATTTTAGTCCAGCTGTCCAGTGTAGGGGTTGAACCGCTTACCTTGGCATCAGCACACCGGATGTTTAAGGACACGCGTTCTTATCCATTCGGCCATGTTGACCTGCGGTACTTTTTCTATACCAGAGAGACTGGAAATGTAACACACTCTCTGTTGTTTTTATACCAGATAGTGTGAGAATGTAACACGCTCAGTATTTTATACCAGATAGTTTGAGAATGTAACACGATCTGTGTTTTATACCAGATAGTCTGAGAATGTAATTCGCTCTGTGTTTTATACCAGATAGTCTGAGAATGTAATTCGCTCTGTGTTGTACACCAGATTGTCAGAGAAATTAACACACAGTGTGTTTTATATCAAATTGTCAGAGAAAGTAACACACTCTGTGTTTTATACCTGATAGTCTGAGAATGTAATTCGCTCTGTGTTTTATACCAGATAGTCTGAGAATGTAATTCTCTCTGTGTTTTGTACCAAATAGTCTGAGAATGTAATTCGCTCTGTGTTTTATACCAGATAGTCTGAGAATGTAATTCTCTCTGTGTTTTGTACCAAATAGTCTGAGAATGTAATTCGCTCTGTGTTTTATACCAGATAGTCTGAGAATGTAATTCGCTCTGTGTTTTATACCAGATAGTCCGAGAATGTAATTCACTCTGTGTTTTATACCAGATAGTCTGAGAATGTAATTCTCTCTGTGTTTTGTACCAAATAGTCTGAGAATGTAATTCGCTCTGTGTTTTATACCAGATAGTCTGAGAATGTAATTCGCTCTGTGTTGTACACCAGATTGTCAGAGAAATTAACACACAATGTGATTTTATACCAAATTGTCAGAGAAATTAACACACTCTGTGTTTTATACCTGATAGTCTGAGAATGTAACGCCCGACGTCTAGCAACAGACGACCTAGCACAGTGCAGCTGGCCATGCACTTGGCGCGAGTGGCTGGCAGGTGGCCACCTGAACCGATTGAAAGACATGCCAGAATGTAAACATACTTTGAAAAATATTGTATGCGAAACTGATAAAGGCAATTTTCTTTTTCAAATGTATTGCTATTATTGTTATTATTCGGAAGCGTAGTGGCTAGACGCTCGCCTGCAGGCCGAGTTGTCGCGGGTTCGTTCCGGGAAGAGGTTTAAACATACACATGGACTCACAGGTCGACCTAGCCGAAACAGTCATGGGAATAAAGGCGATTGGCGTGATATTGAACACGTGGCCTTCCGAGCGTTGATTTTTTTTCTTTTTCTTCTGCATATCCTTTACAGGACATCGCTGTCAATAGCAGCATCTTTCAGCTGTCTGTTGATTTCTTGACAAGATTACGCTCAGTAGTTTGCCATTGCTTTCTGAGCGGCCGGCTCAGTTATCCCGCAAGTCACCAGCGGAGATCGAACCGCTTCCAACTCTCGTCCGCTACGAGACTCTGCGTGATAAACGGGATTACGGAGAAAGTGTTGTAACCCCTCGGCCAGAGAGACCGGCCGAGCGATGATTGGTCTATACAAATATGCGCCTAGCACCATATGTTCAAAGATGGGGTTATAATAATAATAATAATAATAATAATAATAATAATAATAATAATAATAATACCATTAATAATAAGGTGGATGAGGAAGGCTACGACGACGAGGAAGAGAAGAAGAAGAAGAAGAAGAAGAAGAAGAAGAAGAAGCAGCAGCAGCAGCAGCAGCAGCAGCAGCAGCAGAAGCAGACGCAGAAGCAGACACAGACGCAGAAGCAGAAGCAGAAGTACCTGGACTACTCTATTGTCAGCTTAGTACAAATCACCATTAGCAGAATACAGCTCCGCCAACACAAGTATATCACACAAGTAAATCACACAAGAAAATCATATAAGTAAATCACACAAGTAAATCACACAGGTAAATGGAGTACAAAGCTTACTTGTGTATGGTAATCCGACAGCTGCGATGTTCACACTGAAGACAAACAGCAGCCGGTTAAGAAACATCACACCGAGATAGGCACAATCGATGATGTGTGTAATGTTAACAAGGAGACTTGTCATTGGTTTGTAGGTACTGTGTACACATCAAACTTGAAAAGTGTCTCCCTCTGAGAAACGCACTGTACCTTTAGAACTCGAAAAGTGTCTCAGAGTCCCAGACATACGGCATACTCGAAACGTGTTTGTCTAGGAATGGCTCAGGCCAAGTGTACGTTTGTAACTCGAAAAGTGTCTATCTTGTAGTGGTTTAGAAGTAGTCTACAGTTGTAACTCGAAAAAATGTCTATCTCGCTATGGTTTAGTAGTATGGTCTACGTTTGTAAACTGAAACGTGTTTATCTCGAAGTGGCTCAGAAGTATGGTTAGTTAGTTAGTTAGTTAGTTAGTCGCAGTTCCAACTTCACAGCAACGGGTCGTCCCCATTATGCTCCGTTCCTGTGCCAGTGAATATCACACAAAACGCTCCCCACTGCCCAATGTGAAAAGATAAAAAGACAGGAGTCTCGACAAACAACAGCCGCACAGATACACTGTGCATAATGCCGCCGCCAGAATGTCAACACAATAGTCCCCCACAAAACACCCAGTTCATTTCTGATGGAATCGGCAGTCATTTTCCCATCTGGATGTTTCCTAGATGTTCACCCACACAGTCCACGAAATACAGTTCATCGTCGATGGCAGTGGCAGTCAACCAGAAGCCCAGCAGCCACGCATTTCTGCATAAGGCAAAAACCGGTCAATTCTGGGACATAGCCATCTGCCATCGCTCCGAACATGCAGTCACGTTCCAAAAACCTCGGGCAGATTCAAAAGCATTTCACACGAAACTCACAGCTCACAGTGTCGCGCCACGCACTCACTCAGTAGCAGGGCGACGTAACCATCAAAGTATAGTATATGTTTGTAATCTAGTGTGCGTTTCTAACTAGAAATGTGTCTATCTTTTGCACAGAAGCACAGCTGATTTTTGCTACTCGAAAAGTGACTATCTCGAAGTAGTTTAGAAATAGTTTATAAGTGATTAATTTGGGAACATTTTCATGAAACATTTTTCGTCCAGAGGAACTCTCTTCTATGACTCTACTCTTTAGCTATCTCTTCTCTCTCTCTCTCTCTCTCTCTCTCTCTCTCTCTCTCTCTCTCTCTCTCTCTCTCTCTCGTACGCACTCTCTCCGTCTCTCATTTCATCTCTCTCTCACTCTCTCTCCCTTCATGACTTCGCGTGACGCATTTCTTCCATGACATAACATAACATAATTTATCTATTTTTTCTTTCTCTTTCTCTCATTCCCTTTCTCTCATCCTTACTTCTCGTTGTCTACAATACACACAGACACTCACACTTCTCTCTGTCTCTCTCACGTCTCTCCCCCCTCTTTCTCTCTCTCATTCCCCTTTTCTCAACCTTATTTCTCGTTCTCTTCCATACACACAGACACACACACATATCTTTCTCTCTGTATGTCTCTCACTTCTCTTTCTCTCTTCCACTTCTCTCTCTTCTCTTTGTGAGACTAACTGACTTCCCCCTCTCTCTCTCCCTCACATACACACTCACTTCTCCCACACACCCTCTCCCACACTGCTACCTTCAGAACACATCACACACAATCGGTAATGGAATGTCGCAACCACTCACGGAGGCCGGGCCAGAGCGCACACATGCAGCAAGGGAACAAGAACCCAGAGCTACACAAGCCCCTTCAGGACGCAGTCATCAACAACACAATCTCCGATTGTAGGGGAAGGAAACTGAATCCGGCCGAAGCAAATACCGGCCGTCGAAGAGAGTGGTCCGCTTGGTCTCGGTGAAACTTGGTCAAACACGATGCACGTACGGGGTAACTCAAAACCTGGGTCTTTGTACTCAGACGGCACTCTGCCTGGAGTGGGTGAAGGTTTAAACATGCTAGAGTTTAGTCAGAGTGTTACATGAGTATATGAGAGAGAGAGAGAGAGAGAGAGAGAGAGAGAGAGAGAGAGAGAGAGAGAGAGAGAGAGAGAGAGAGAGAGAGAGGCGGAAGGTGAAGAGAGAAAGAAGAGATAGAGAGAAAGGAGATGGAAAGGGTACAGAGAAAGGAGAAAGAGAAAGGAGAGAGAAGAGAGAAACACAGAGAAAGAAGAGAGAAAGGGCGGAGAGAGATAGCGAGAGAGAGGGACAGAGCGAGCGAAAGAGGGGCAAAGTGAGAGAGAGAGAGAGAGAGAGAGCGAGAAAGAGAGAGAGAGAGAGAAGAGAGAGAGAGAGAGAGAGAGAGAGAGAGAGAGGAGAGAGAGAGAGGGGGGGGATGAAGGCGAAGGGTGCAAGTCAGAAAAGAGAGACAGAGAGCAAGCAGAGAGAAAGGATTGAGAAAAAGAAGAGATAGAAAGGAGGGAGTTTTGTTGCATATCCTTTACAGGACGTAGCAGTCAACTCCAGCATTATTTGGCTGTTTGTGATTTCTGGACAAGTTTTACATTCAGTAGTTTGCCATTGCTTTCTGAACGACCAGCACTCATACCATTGTATAGAAACCGACTCAAGACGGTCTACTTCCAAATCGCCAGCAGCTCTGTTTTGAACGCGGTATGCGGGATTACGATTTGCATTCGTAACTCCATCACCACAGAGCCGGTAAGGAGAGAGATAAGAGAGAAATAGAGAGGCAGACAAAAGAAAGGGTGGAGAGAGAGAGAGAGAGAGAGAGAGAGAGAGAGAGAGAGAGAGAGAGAGAGAGAGAGAGAGAGAGAGAGAGAAAAGAGAGAATTATAGAGGAAAAAAAAACACTTAACGAAAAGATGAATACGCAGAGAGAAATATAAAACATGCATAACAAATTACTCCAAGACTTAATGCTTTTTTATGTAATTCATTATAATGTGTGAATTATTCATTTCTGAATTACATTTCGGTTGTCTAGCTATGTTATTATTATTGTTATTCTTATTTGTGTGTGCGTTCATTGATACAGATTGTAGCCAAAACGCTCGCTGTTATCTATGTGTGTTTTTTTCTTTCGACGAGCTTTCTAGTTATACTCTGCATTCAGATTTTGGTCAAAACTTTTATTTTGAATATGTATACGTGTTTTATTTCGTTGAGCATCTTAGTTACTATTTGTGTTTTTGAATAAAGTCTTCGGTCGAAAAGTTCGCTGTATTCTGTGATAGTTTGTCCTTTAGTCGAACTTTCTAGTCATATTTTAGTGTCACTGCTACAGACTTTGCTCGAACAGTTCGCTAATATCTGTGTTGTCTGTCCTTTAGTCAAACTTTCTAGTCATATTTTGGTATCACTGATAAAGACTTTGCTCGAAAAGTTCGCTGCTCTCTGTGATTAGCTGCTCTTTAGTCGAACTTTCAAGTCATATTTTGGTATCACTGATAAAGACTTTGCTCGAAAAGTTCGCTACAATCTGTGATTGTCTGTCCGTTAGTCGATCTTCCTAGTTATATTTTGCTACCGCTGATAAAGACTTTACTCGAAACGCTGGTTTGTATCTGTGTCTGTCCTTTCGTAGAGTTTCGTTTTTCGATATCAACTCGACAGCAGAGATCTCTGTTTTCGATAAATACGTGTTGATTATGAATTATAAAGAAGAATGCACGCGGCATCTGTTGTGACCTTGTAATATTTAATCAGTTATGACGGCCTCGTTGCCGTAGTTCAGAGAAAGTGTAAAATGTGGAACGGAAAAGCAACATGAAAGATGCATTTTCATACGAACATTTGTAAATACGTTTGATTGGCGTAAAAGCAGAAAGCAAAGCCTTTCCACGTGACTTGCACGTGTTCAAACGTCAGAACAATTTAGCTTGTACAGCATCATTTTCATTGTACACTCAGTTACCTCCATAAGTGCTCTTGTCTTCTTCATAGATGACTCTAGGTCGTCTAGGAAAATACTCGCACGGTGCACGAACTCGGTAGCTTGGTGGGATAGAAATATTTCTCTCTGTTCTGGATTTATTGGGCACTCCTGCAACAAGTGTCATCTTACCGGCCGCACAGTGACTTACATCAGCATCTCCTATATTTAGTTTATTAAAATGTGATACTTCAGCCTGTTGTGTTCTGTGCAGAGTCTTATGATCGTTACTTGTTCTCTACCGCTGGAGATGGTCAGATGCATCATCTTTCTGACCAGGATTCTCTGAATTGCACTTGTTTTGTATCCGTTCTTATAAATCTCTTGGCCATATGATAGGTTATGTCTATTATCAGGCCGAGGTAGTCTTCCACCTTCCTTTGCCAATCAGTGGGTCTCTTTATTGCCAGGAATGTTGCAATGTGATGGGATCCATTGTATTACATTCCTTTTGGATTTCTGACCAGTGTCGGATACGTCGAGATTGATGGCTCAACCCCAAAGAGATAAAGGATGCAAACTCCTTTTTCCCAATGTGATCCTGCCCGTTTAATTAATTTAGCTGTACTGACTCAATTGTTTGAGACCAGAAATAGAGTTTTAGAGAACCAAGGAATACGTTCAGGAAATAACTGAAACAGTTGTATTCCCCTTTATACCCAAAATATCCGTTAAGTGGTTCATTGCCTCTCCTCTACCAACTAATTAATTCTATCTAGGGTAGTTTAAAACATTTTGACTATGACAAGTAAAAATACAAGCAATACATGACATGACCTCATTTTTTTTAATGATTTAATAAACACAAACATGGATTTTGTAAATTGCATTCAAAATTACAATTTCCTGTCATAAAATAAGGACATATACATATACAGTAAATATACAGAATTGATGTGCCAATTATAATGTGTATATAACAGCTATATTTTTTCCAGTGGCCTGTAATGCTAATCTTTTACTGGCCTGGATGATCTGGAAAAAAAAGAACTGTCTACACTCAGAATTCTCCACTTCCAGCTTTGGGAATCCCTCTGGCTATCAATTAATTGCTGTAGTCTTAGTGTTCCAGGTCTTAGTAGAACATAAGTTGGCTCTTGGTTTTCCTTTCCATTGTTTGGCAGGTAAATGTTTAAATAAAGATTACCTCTCCTATGAGACAAATGGAATGGTTGCAGGTAGATAAGTTTCTGCGCTACTCTATCAAGGGCATCACTCAACAATGTGCTCACTCAACAGGTGCTGCATTCAATCTTCACCAAGTCAGGTCTGGATTTACATGAGTAAGATCACTACCTGAAATTCCATCAATCACATAATTCTAATGATATCATAAATATGACATTAGAAATGAAATGTAAAAGCCTAAGAACATAACAAGTGAAAACAATAAAAGGAATCTTGTTCTTAGAGAAAATAAACATAGAAGAAAGATAGTCTTGGTGTTCTCAATTAGTTATCACCAACATAGTTGTTTGCTCTCACTCCAATCTTCCACTATCAGGTGTTCAAGGTTTAACTAGCAGATGTGCAGTTTCATCTTCACTTATGCCTGTCCTTCAGGTTATAGTTTAAGTAATACCTTGAATGATTTGGAATTTGACAATTATGTTGACCATTCTCTTCTTCATCTTTTTCTATTCAGGAAAAGGGTCTCATACATTAAGGGCTTTTAAAAATCAGTCCCCCTTGTAATGAGTGTTTGTTTATAAGCAATATAAGTACATTATGGTATCCATTCTTGTATAGTATTCAGGTGACTTCTCTTTTTAGTCCAAAGTTTTACGGAGAGTATATTCCCCCCTCTTCACCGTCTCTATACTAAGGTTGTACTTCAGCTATCCGCATCATCATGCTTATTATAATAATTCTCATCATCATCATGATTACATTATTATCATTATTATCATGCTTATGACATTAGAAATCATTACATCATTCTAACATTATCATCATAATCATTATTACATAATTTTCATTACATTACAGTCATCATCATCATCTTTGTAGTGCATTATTATCATTATTATCATGCTTATGACATTAGAAATCATTAAATCATTCTAACATTATCATCATAATCATTATTACATCATTTTCATTACATTACAGTCATCATCATCATCTTTGTAGTGCATTATTATCATTACACTTGACCATATGTGTTAACAGTAGTGACATGAAATACAAAGTGGGAGTTTGCTTAAATTACACACACAGATGCTGTAATATGCGTAATGTATGGTATGGTTTGTGTCGTGCTTAGCTCACAAAACTAGATGATTGTAACATGAATGATATTTTATACAAAGTGGTGTTATGCGCCGGAGTGTACTAAATTATTATTTAGTTTATGGATTATGCCGAAGCAGTTCTCTGGTGATAGTCCAGGCATTTCACACCAAGTTGCCGGCTACCCAAAGATTGACTGTTGGCTTATACTCCCTCTCTCTCTCAGCATGTAACTTCACTCACTCACTCAACTCTGACATCATTCATATGTATGGATGATCATTTCACTCAGTCTATAGACACATTCATATTGGTATGGGTGATCATATAGGAATCATTCATCACACATCCTTCATACTGTCATGTAAGGTGGGTGATTTCCCAATGATAACTTAAAATGTGTACACCATTGACATCACAATGAGATCTCACCCATTCATCAGACAACCATATCTGTATGGATGATAATCATGCATATGTAGGTGCTTTATCCCTGATAAATTCACAGCTTCAATAACAATGATATTACAATCAAATCTCCTCCCTCATCAGAAATTATAATATTTCCTGATTGATAATTAATCATTCATACTGAGGTGGTTAACAAATGATACATTCACATCTGTTTACAATAATGAATCACACATGACATACATTTGTGTGGTCATTAGACACACTTATGCAATTCACCCAGAATTTAGCAACAGGAAATCCAGGAGTTATCACATGTTCTCATAAAATACATACATTTTAGGTGATATATCCAATTCACATTCAGGCATTATGAATTAAAATACTTCTTGCATGGCGGTTGGTTACGCACTATTATGTGGCACAAATATTATTATTCCCCATGGTTAACAGCCATGTCTATATATTTGCCTTACCCCATGTGTGCTGTACCATTACCCAAATTATGATACCTGTAGAACTCTTTTTGGTTCTCATGTGTTCATGAATTATAAGAAAACTATTTGTTTGTCCATGTGCTCATGTCAAAAAGTAAATCTTCTGACTAACGTGCTCAATCTACTTGACTATACACATTCCACTAATTTCTCTATAGTGCTGGCACAGGTAAACTAGTTTTAAATCTTACCAGTGGCCACATGTACCCTATGTACTTACCACTGTACTAAGAATTCTGAGTTTCCTTAAGTCTTAAGTTACTCTAATTCATTGTAGATTTAGTTTCATGCTTAAGAAATAAAATTTACAACATGTGTCTAATGTTTTATACATTAACTAAGTTGTATAGCTGGGAGAAAATAAAACACTGTAGTTTTCTCCTAATGTACAGTTTATCTTATGTCTATGATAACTGAGTATAATATTATTTAGTTTGTACTAGATTAAATTCTTAAGAACTCACCATTGCAAATCATTGTAGATTGAGTTGCTTAAGAAATAAATGTACAACTTGGATTAATGCTTATACATTAAATCAGTTGTTTACTTTGGGAGAAAATAAAATTCACTATGGTTATTCTTAATGAATAGTTTATCTATAAACTATAACCATTAATTATAATTAACTTTTTAAGTTTACCACACGTGTAAACAAGTCGACTTACCAACTATACTTCTGGGAAACTGAACTCACAACTTATCTAAGATTTAAATGAATATCATATTCACCTCATCCGAACAAGACGGCTTCACAACGCGTGTCAACAGTTGACATCACTAAGAAGTAAGGTCATAGATTTGGTTCTTTCCAAATACTGGCTGCTGGATGTATGGTCCTTCTTCTCTTTAGACAATTTTCTCACTTAGTCTGGCGAGTTAAGAAGCTACCATTCTGCCAGCACATCTGGGTTTGTGGCCAGTCGCTGTTTCGTTGGTACAATGGGGCTGGAAATCGATTATAGCTGTTTATATCTCAGCTTTCTCTGTTTCGTGTTTTTACTTTCTCGTGGTCCATGAGTCCGTCCTTGTAAAATAAGGGATTGTAGTAATATGAAACAAACTTAGTATTTTTGGTGGTGAACTCTGATTTTGTCGTCCTGGAAATAATTGACGCGATGTTACGTTTGTGAAAATACAATATATCACAACCAGGTTCATGGAATGCTGCATTTATGTCTGCAATTTCTGTACTGTTTCTGTTCTTCAGTATTAGCACAACTGACTTCGCATCTATAAAGAGCTTTTCATTTATCTTTATTATTCTCTATCTGCAAAATTTCTGCTGCAGTTTTCAAGTCCTCTTTCTCTGATATTTGAGAATTACCCAGTTGCCTCTGGGTGTGCATTCTATGTTCCATTTTTGAGATTCAGGGAAATTCCCCCCCCCCCCCCCCGCCTCCATTTTTGTTGATGTTTGATGATCTGTCTGTAAGTGCATAGGTTTTGGTGTTGCATGGGTTCTTCTATGTAGTTTATTTCTGGTTTTCATCTTTGTGAGTGCAACCCACCCTTTCCCCCTCAGCACCAGTAACGGGTTTTATCATCTCAAGCAGTCGTTGTTGTCGCCAAGCCAGGAATTCGTTTTCATTGTTAATGGCTTTAACTTTTGATCTGTTGAGTACGAGGTGTGTACTAAAATTTATTTTTGCAAAATTTGGAAAGTTATTTTTACTTTTTTGTCTTCCCCTTTCGATACCATTTAACCTGGATACATTGCGTTTTCTGTCAGTCTTTTATATTTTTCTGCTTGTTTATGGGCTGCTATCTCTTCAATCGTGCATAGGCTGTATGGATTTCCGTCTCTAAAGTGAGGTCTCACCAAGGAAGATCGGTGATACTTTTAAGGTATTATATTTATTTATGTTCGCGCGCGCGGTCTCTCTCCATCTCCCTCTCTCTCTGTGTGTGTGAGTGTGTGTGTGTGTGTGTGTGTGTGTGTGTGTGTGGGTGTGTGTGTGTGTGTGTGTGTGTGTGTGAAACAGTAGGGTAATGTCGTCAGCGACGTTAAGATCCTCAAACTGCCCCGTCAGACGCCCCTGAATTTCATTTCTGGAGGTGGTTATTGCTGTCTTCATAACCCGGCATATGGTCAGTAAGAATAATCATCATCATTCAGTGCCTTGTTGGCTGAGGCGGGCGATCATGCATTTCTACAAACTGCGATCCCCGACGGCATGGATCAATTCGTGTGTTGACTCCTTTCCGTGCCATGACACAAGACTGTCAAGAGATTTTTCTGGCTATCCTCCTCTATCTCTCTTTCCACAAATCTTTCCGGTTGTCACAACACGTTCCAGTTGTTGTTTTATCATAATGTCTCCCAAAACAGATGACTGCTTCTTTATGATATTTATGATAAGATGCCTTTGCGACTTTGCTCCCTTCAAAATGTCCACAATGTTCATTTTGGCTGTCCTATGAATTTTCAGCATTCTTCTATAAAACCACAACTTCAGGATTTCCATGAATTTTTTCGCCTGTTTAGTAATTGTCCAGGATTCACAGTTAGCTGTATGTTAAAACTGGTTCTATATAACATGTTTTAACTATTTTTCTAACATCCAAGGACAATGACCTATTGTTTTAAATGTACTTTATGTGATCCAATGTTGTGTTTATTTGTCCTATTCTATTGTTGATCTCTGTGATGCCTTTTCCATCTGATGTTTTCCATGTAAGAATAACACAGGTGACAAAAAGCAAACCATTGATCCTCCTGCTTTTATTTCAAATCTATCTGCTAGCTCACTCCATGAAGTTCTCATTTGTACCATTATACATTGGTGGTCATGGGTTTGATTCGCAGCTGCGCGAATTCGGAGTTTTAAAAACTGATCTGGGCTCAAAGGTTGACCTAGCCTAATGGAGGTACCTAGAATTTTTTGGGACGTAAACGCGACAGGCGTGACTTTGTCCGAGTGCCGAGTGATCTATACAAATATGGCTTTAATACAGTAGGCCCGATGCGGCTTAAGGCGTGAAAAGTGTTCTTTACTTTTTTTTAAACATTATAGTTAGCTTGTTGCCTGTCCTTTATAACACGTTGCAATCAACCCTATAGTGTTTTTTTTTTTGTTGCCTCAATATAAAATTCAATATCTCAGTAATCAAGTGAGGGAAAATGATGAGATTTAGCATATAACTTTACCATTATGTCCACCCAACAAAAAATTTTTTGTTCTGGAGATTGTACAGCAGATTTCAATGTTTGTTTATATGCGGAATATAATTTATGGCTCCCGCATTCATGCCATAATTTTAAGAGTATTACAGCTTCAGCAAGACACACCCCCTCTCTTTTCGAAATTGTCTGGCGGGTTTCGTTTTGGCACAAACAGCGCGAAGTTAAATGGGTTTGTTCAGGGGTGTCTCAAATGGGGGTTCTTTCATGAAACGTGATTATATAAATAAACTAGCTGACTCGGCCTGGCTTCGCCAAGCTCCTGGCGGGGATCTATCTATCTATCTATCTATCTATCTATCTATCTATCTATCTATCTATCTATCTATCTATCTATCTATCTATCTATCTATCTATCTATCTATCTATCTATCTATCTATCTATCTATCTATCTATCTATCTATCTATCTATCTATCTATCTATCTATCTATCTATCTATCTATCTATCTATCTATCTATCTATCTATCTATCTATCTATCTATCTATCTATCTATCTATCTATCTATCTATCTATCTATCTATCTATCTATCTATCTATCTATCTATCTACCTACCTACCTACCTACCTACCTACCTATCTATCTATCTATCTATCTATCTATCTATCTATCTATCTATCTATCTATCTATCTATCTATCTATCTATCTATCTATCTATCTATCTATCTATCTATCTATCTATCTATCTATCTATCTATCTATCTATCTATCTATCTATCTATCTATCTATCTATCTGCCTGTCTGTCTGTCTGTCTGTCTATCTGTCTGTCTGTCTGTCTGTCTGTATGTCTGTCCGCGCTATTAAATATTGATAAAAGTTACTGGAAAAAAAATGTGAGGCCCATGTGTTGAAAGAGGAATAGGACTATTGGAGAAAGGATAGATTGAATTGAATTTTATGCAACCGAGAGCAATCATCAACCTACTGGAATCGTCCGACACAGATTAAGGTCTGAGCAGATCGCAGACCTTAATCTACGTACACACTTACTGGGATATTTTGCTCCAACTATTCAGACGAATTGCAGGTCCCTAAACATTACAGCATCAGCATCAGCTGAAGAAACAAGAAGGAAATGAAAAATAAGGTAAGAAATATATTCCTTCTACTTTCCTGTTAATTTACAAATTATTTACCCCGTGACTCTGTAAATTCTCTGTCTTTACTAATATTACACATTGCAACCCCTTCTCGGGATTCTCCGTGGTGAAGTGGCCAAGCCGTCTCATTCAGGCTCCGAAGGTTGTATGTTAGATTCTGGGCTTTGTGCGACGCTTTCCGCGCTGAGGAAAGAAACTGAGCCATATGGGATAAAAACCCGGTGCAATGCAGCCGACTCTGTCGATTTTAAGCTACTTCTTTCATTGCACCCACTCCCATACGAATCCGGATACGTCTTTGTGTGTCATCTGAATTGGCAGGTCTTCCATTACTGTAAACATAACTTCGTTAGCGAGAAATCACTAGTTGTTCAGCAAAACATCAAAGGAATGTCGCCGCTTTCGATGATTTAAGTTGTTTTTGGACCTGTCAAAGACATATTCCTTGGGTGGGGGTAAATATAAGACGGCTGGAAAAATTTCATAACGATGCAACAGACAGTTTTCAAAATAATTGATCGTGAATGAAGGCATTCAAATCGGAACATACTATAGCATGTATTTGCTCTTTGTGATTTACTAAGCAATTATTTCGGTAGTTTGCCGTTGCTTTCTAAAGGCCGACGCCTCGTACCATCAAACCGGGAAGGTTAAACCAGTCAACAAATGCCCGCGGAAGTCGGATATGTCGGCCTGGCGGCGAAAGAACGCAGCTCTGTTGCAAACAGGCACAACGCAATTACATCCGAAAAAAACTCTCCGGATTAACGCAGAAGAAGAAGAAGATACCATCGAACAGCGGTCTGGTTGTAAATTTCTCACAATTGATTTCGAATCCTAGACTCGGTATGCCTGGGAATTATGAAACTCTGCTTCACCATGGCCTAAGCCACTGTGCAGGTTACCATTATACCTCTTCTTGTTCTTTTCCTCCCTATCCCTCAATGGGACATGAACCCTCAACCAACTCACCACAAGCTCCTCTATCGTTATTGGACTTGGTCATGAATGGTTGGATTTGGTGGTTCAAGTTATTCTAAGGGATGAGGAGGCCGGCCCCTAGCCCAACTCACATTCGTTACCTCTTACGACATGTATGGAAGGTTACAGTGTGATAACAACGATACAAGTGGGAAGATAACATCAAGAGATGGGCGAATATCAGCCTGACATAATCTACAGTCAGGGAGAGAGACAGACAAGTGTTGGAGATCCAATGCAGTCAACCTTCATTGCGGAGACGGCACCTGATTGATTGATTAATTAAGTGTGCCGGTACCACACGGGAGGCATCGTCATTAGTCGCTTCTAACGACATGTATGGAAGGTTTTTTTGTATTTTTTTTTTTTTGCATATCTTTTTAAAGTCAATACCAGCATTTCTGCCGTTGTGATCTCTTGGCAAGTTTACGTTCAGTAGTTTAGTCATTGCTTTCTGAACGACCGGCACCGATACCAACGCAAAACCAACACAACGCTACCTGCTGTCAAATTGCACGCAGCTGTGTTTCGAACGCGGGTCCGTAACACCTTCGCCACGAAGACCGGCGTATGGAAGGTTACATGTGAATATTCTTTGCTTCCCCTTAGGGTCCCGGTAACACATATGGGACCATTATACTTACGTTCTTTGACTCAATGCCGAAGGATAATATATCGCTTTTTGTGACATCTCATTGGGGCAGAAGGACGATACATCGCCATACTTCTTCTTCTGCGTTCGTCTGAAATGTTGTGTTAGACATAATTGCGCTGTGTCTATTTGCATCAGAGCTGCGATATTTGCACCTTTCGACCGACACTTCCGACTTCTTCAGGCATTTGCTGACCGGGGTAGCTTCCCGGATATCGCCATACTAGGGTAACCAACTTATTTGTTTTGTTTCTCGATATCTTCTGCAATTGCAATGCTCAGTGAATGAAAACGTACATTTATAATACTTGTTCATTTAATGGTGTACCATGTCTGGTCGAAATCTTCTTCTTGTCTGGCAGTAAATTTGCTAAGCGAAATCCTCGTGTTGGTGAAAAACTGGAGATGTAGGAACCAGTTATAAGTGTGTGGAGTTTCCTCGCTTCGTTTTTTCCCGACCTCCCGCAGGTAAATAATTTCCAAGAGAAATTTTTAGCTTCTGTAACTTTTTTTCTTCTCTCCCAAGCTTTAGCCCTTTTTCTGCCGATCAAGTTTCACAGACAAGAAATTCAAACTAAGGTTATGGGAAAAACGTGTGTTGTTTATGTAAATACGCGCTTTCCTGGGCGAGAGCTTAAATCTTCTGCTTGATTAGATTCTGAAGAAAAGTCTTGGAGGAGTTTCTAAGAGGGCGAACTCCGGGTAACTTGTTGACTTTTGGACTGCGAAATCTGCAGACTGGCTGGTAACGGGTTTAAAGTGGCAAAGGATATTTCTTTCGTTGGCTACATTTTCTGTGACGTTATTTGATATATCTCCTCCCCATTTCAACATCACATCACTTAACTTTTATGTTTTTGAGTATTCGTTCTTTATGACTCTCTGAGGAAAGGCCGGACTGATGTATTATCAGATTGCAACTGGTACCATTATTATTGGGACTTTTTGCTGGTTGTTGAAGATAAGGACAGAGTGCGTGTGAGTGGTGTCTCGAGTGTTCTGATGTCTGTTCTTGACTTAGCTAACATTATCTGAACTCACATCAACTCAACTCAGCTCCTTAAGACGTATGTCGAATGAAGTATGGTAACCTTGCCAGTCTTATTCAAAATAATGTGTGGCCGAGGAGTTATCAGGCCTTCTTTGTAGATTGACGGGTGTGTATTCTTTAGCTCAGTGAGACTTGGGAATTTTGTCCCTTGGAGGTGAAATAAATAAAAATCCTCACACACTGCTTGGCGACTGCATGGGCTAACGGAATTTAACTCATTATGTCCTGTGAAATGCACCATGCGTGACTAGCTATACCTCGTGTTCCCAACCAACGTGCCATGTGTTACTGTACCTCTTACGGTTGGTCTAACGATGCAAGCGAAATCTGACCATGTTCGTGTCGTATTCACAGTGTGGTTATGTGACTTCAGTGGAAGTCATACACTTGTTCTTGCGTTATATCCTCCACTAAGGCGGCTGCTTTGATCTTCTGAGAGCTGTAAAGGCGAGAGGACAGACTTCATTGCACCAAGTTTAACTCCATCTGGCTTAGTCTCTCTCCGCAGAAGGGCAAGCCCCTTGCCAGGAGCAAATAAATGAAGAAGGCAAGTGAAGACCGCATCTCTAGCTCCGCCATAATTTCACATTGAAGAAGATAAGTAAGTGAATACCACATCCACATCTTCAGATTGAAGAACCTGCTCTTCCAACATAATTGCTGGGCCAGCAACGGCCGCGGATGTTGGCACCCAACTGGAATCTCGTCCAATGAATACACAATATTACTACAACAACAGGTCAGTAAACGCAGCATGTAATGGGCATTAGGAAATACACCGGAAAGTAATGGCGGACGAGGGGTTCTTTCCATACCACTCATCGAGTGCCGGCTGGTAAACAAGCGCAAGTCACGGATCCTCCATGGGAGTCTCCATGGCGAAGTGGTCAAGCCGTCTGACTCAGGGCTCCGAGGGTTGTGGGTTCGATTCTGGGCCGTATCCTTGTATTTTTTTCGGAGACTCCTGAGGGTCGTCGTTGGACCTACGCTGCGGAAAGAGACTGCGCCATATGGGATAAAAATCCGGTGCAATGAAATCGACCCTGTCTTTTAAGCGACCCTTTTTAAGGGATCCTTTTCCGCGTGTGTATATGGTGCTAGCTATATAGTTTTATAGAGCAATCAGTACACGATAGGTCATGTGGTCACTATCACACTGGCTGCATTTACTTTCCAGAACTGTTCCTGGTACCAAATTTAGACTAGGTTTATTCAGAAAATATCCCCACGTGCCGATTAATCTATAACAAATATGGGGACAGCATCATATATCCCCACGTGCCGATTAATCTATAAAAAATATAGGGACAGCGCCTTATATATCGAATACGTCTCAAGGCGTGGAAAAGCACCAGGTAACTCACAACATCAAGGAAGCTAGGATGTCGGCAGACTGGCTCAAGAAGGCTATCGCTTGTACACGATGTTTTTTACTTGGAGAGGTCCACAAGCAGCACAAGCTGTCCTTAAAGAACGATATAGGGCAAGGTGCAAGAAACACCACCACAAACATAAAGCAGGTAATGGATGGTAGGTTAGTTAGTTGCATATCCCTTACAGGACATCTCAGTCAACCTCAGAATTATTTGATTGTTTGTGATTTCTAGACAAGTTTACGTTCATTAGTTTCCCATTGCCTTCTGAACGACCAGCACACATATCATTGTATAAAAGCCAGCATTAGGCGGTGTGATGCGAGGTTCCTAATCGCATTCCCAACGTCTTCGCTACAGAGCAAGATGGTTGGTAATGTTAAGAAAAGATTAGAATAGTTAATTTACTTCGCCTTTGAACCACCCGCAGGAAAGTGAGACACCACTTATACATCTTGTCTTATTTGAATGTCAGTCAATGCTCAGTAATTTATTCATCGTGTTACTGTGGCATCTTCTGGGGTTCCACAGTGCTCTCGGCGTCCTTGTGCGCCATGGCGATATCATGTTCAACCCCAGCGAAGCACCGTAACATAGCCCTTGATTGTTTGAATATTTCATATTTACTGAAACAATACAACAAACATTGCTGTAGACACGTGGCGGACCAAACCGGAAATGACGATATCTTGTAACAATGGCGCCGGAAGACTATTACACAGATGGTGTTTGATGTCTAAACAGGAAAGTCAGAATCGTTGGTTGGAAGAAATAAGAAATACACACACAGCGAGAGAGAGAGAGAGAGAGAGAGAGAGAGAGAGAGAGAGAGAGAGAGAGAGAGAGAGAGAGAGAGAGAGAGAGAGAGAGAGAGAGAGAGAGAGAGAGAGAGGCGTACGAAAAGGGGGAAAGAAGGAGGGGGTGAGCTTTACAATACAGTTTTGATAGTAATGCATTCATCATCAAGGGCTTTGCCATCTTGGACACCCTTCGGTATCACAACACAAGACCGTGGATAATGTTCTCTCGTTGGCTTGCTCTGTCACTCTCTCCACAACTCTTTCCAGTTGTCACAGTATATTTTAGTTTTAGTCTCCTCATAATGTGACTACAAACTTATTATTGCCTCTTTCTGATATTTGTGAGAAGTTGTCTTTGTGTCTTAACCTCTTTCAAAACATTTAGATTACTCAAATTGTCTGTCCAACGAATTTTCAACATCATCATCATCATCATCATCATCATCATCATCATCATCATCATCATCATCATCATCATCATCATCATCATCATCATCATCATCATCATCATCATCATCATCATCATCATCATCCTCCTCCTCCTCCTCCTCCTCATCATCATCATCATCATCATCATCATCATCATAATCATCATCATCCTCCTCATCATCATCATCACCATCACCATCACCATAATCATCACCACCATCACCACCATCACCACCATCACCATCACCACCACCACCACCACCATCATCATCATCACCATCATCATCATCACCATCATCATCATCATCATCATCAAAACCACCACCACCACCACCATCACCACCACCACCACCATCACCACCATCACCACCACCACCACCATCACCACCACCACCACCATCACCACCATCACCACCACCACCACCATCACCATCACCACCACCACCACCACCATCATCATCATCACCATCATCATCATCACCATCATCATCATCATCATCATCAAAACCACCACCACCACCACCATCACCACCACCACCACCATCACCACCACCACCACCATCACCACCATCACCATCACACCATCATCATCATCATCATCATCTGGTGCCACACCAGCTGACGTAGGGGTTCATGTTGCTCCACAGATCTCGGTCTCTGATATTGTGGATCGACTCTGCTAATGATATTCCTCCATGCCATCGTCTCAGTCCATCTAGCATCATTTCTCTTGGTCTGCCTCTGCCTTTCTTCCCTTTGATCTTTCCAGTTATCACGATGTTCTCTAATGCCTCTCTTCTCATCACATGACCAAAGAAAGCTGTTTGTCTCTTTCTTATTGTTGAATATAATGTTCTAGTTTCATTAGCCTCTTTCAGGCAATCGTCGTTAGTTACTCTGGCAGTCCGAGGAATTCAGAAAATTCGTTTCAGGAACCACATCTCTCGTGCTTCCAAAGAAACATCACACCCTGATACTTCTATGCATTTGTGGCTTGTTTACTCATTGTCCGAGGTTCATGGTCATATTTTAAAGCTGGTTATATATTTTCTTCTTCCAAGCCAGGAAGTGAATACCTGGATAGCTTGGCCATGTGGTATGGTCGAGAAAAAAACACAGAGCTGATCCACGACTCTGGTGATCGTGTGAGATGGCGAAACATGACCACCCACGCTTACCGGCATGGCACATGATGATGATGATTTCTCCCTTTATCCTCCATTGGAGCATGAGCTCTTAAAGAACTCATACCAAGGCTTTCTCTCCTTAACTATCCCATACATAGAAGTCATATCAAGGCTTTCTCTCCTTAGCTATCCCATACATATCCGTCAACATTATCCCTATATTATTTATTCGGCTTCTACTTCAGCATCACCGGCTCCATGGCGAAGAGGTTTCGTACGCAGTTGGTAATCCCGCATACTTCATTCAAAACACAGATGTGAGCGATTTGGCAGCAGATTGCTTACGTTGGATTTTTATGAAATGGTATTGGGTGCCGGTCGTTCAGAACGCATTGCAAACTACTGAATGTAAACTTGCCTGTAAAGGATATGCAACTAACTTTAACTTCAGCATCGCTCTCTGGCTCTCAGCTCTGGGTCTCTCACTCTCCATCCCGTGCTATCTATCTCTCCGACTTCCTCTCTCCTTCTCGCTCCACTACCTGTCTACTCCTCTTTCGCTCACATGTTTTCTTTCTACCTCTTTCCTTGTAACCTCTGTGTATCCTTCGTTCTTTCTTCTTTCCCCTGTCTTTCTCGTTCTCTTTAATTGTCTGCCTCTGTCTTTACCTCTCTCCATTTTCTCTCCCTCTCCCCCGTCTCTCTCTCCTCACACCTCTGTCACTCCTCCTCTTCCCTGCCTCTCACGCTTTATACACACTACCACAAATGCCCAGTACACCACAAATTACCAGTACATCACAAACGCCAAGTACATCCCAAACGTCCAGTACACAACAAACGCCCAATACAACAGATGTAAACAATATAAAATAACACAAAGTAATGCAGCTTTACATAACAGAATAAATAAAAAAAATAAAACATACAGGACGTTGTGGCGACTAGCCTTCATTAGCAAACACATACGTTCACAAAACACAACATATAATCACGGAGAAGACCCTCGAGTGGCTACATTATGACATAATAACGAGATGAGAAAACAGATGTGGAAGCCATGGGAAGTTAATCTTAGTACCAAACTTAGAGTGTTGAACTTCCATGCTACACCAGTACTACAGTGCGGGTCAGAAGCACGGAGACGACTGAAAGAACTACAAAGTAACTATAAACACTGACTAACTGGTCCCTGACCAGAATAGTGGAACTAAAATGATATGACAGAATCGCCAATGTAGAACTCATGGACGGAACTAAACACATTCTAATGAATCAAGAGGTGAGGAAACAACGCTGGAGCCGGATAGGATAATCACTGATAATAGCTTGGGATAGTATAACTCATAGAACTCACAAGGAGAACGAAATAATGGGATCCCTAAAAGCACATGGATAAGAGCATTAGTAATGCCATTACAGACATGTAACCCACGAGGCGAACAAAATTTGGGAGTCCTAAAAACACATGGATAATAGCATTACAGACATGTAACCCACCAGGCAAACAAAATTTGGGAGTCCTAAAATCCATGGATAAGAGCATTACAGACATGCAAACCCACAAGGCGAACAAACCTTGAGAGTCCTAGAAACACAGGAGAAGAAAATTAATTACAAAAATGAATAAAATTAGGAGGTCGTGGAGAGAGCTACTAGAGAAAGCAAACGATAGGACGGTTTGGAGTGGCTTGTGTTGAGAGCCTTTGCCTCAATGACGGATAAATAGTATAAGAAGAAAGAATAAGACTGAATTCTTGTTATATTTCGAATTGAAGATTTGTCGGAATGCCTCCCTTCAAATCCTCTATTGCCTGCATTCCCATACCCGTGCTGTCATTTTGACTTGTGAGCACCGTCGTGATGGTCGGCCCCTGGCTCGCCATCTAGGCACTGTCTTTCGTGACCCCTTCTTCTTCTTCTGCCTTTTACCTCCCGTCGGGGCACAGCAAGAACTTGGAAGCAACAGAGATGTGGTTTCTGAGACGAGTGTTGCGAATTCCTTGGACTGCCAGAGCAACTAACGACAGCCTGAAAGAGGATAATGAAATTACAACGCTATATTCAACAATAAGAAAGAGACAAACAGCTTTCTTTGGTCATGTGATGAGAAGAGAGGCATTGGAGAACATCGTGACGACTGGAAAGATCAAAGTGAAGAGAGGCAGAGACCGAACAAGAGAAATGATGCTGGATGGATTTAATAAATTCGGTGTAGGTCCGCCTGATGGTGGGAGACACTGGTAATAGGAATAACTAGTCCAAACGCAATAATCAGTTCGTTGCACTAGAAGATGAGTTCAGTGCATTGTACGGACTACGCTTGAACTCAAAGCCAGCGAAGGCAAAACAGTTGTTTTGATTGTTTTAAAATGCAGTAAGTTTATTTTCTTCTTGATCCATTGTGTCCTAACAGTTTTGTTCTGTACCATTTATGTTCACAATCCTTGATTTTCATCATTCATGTTTGCCGTAAAAGAAAAAAAAAAGTTCGTTCACACAATTTTTCCTTGTAGTTGTTTGTTGGTGTTGTACCATAGTTTATTTTGGGCATACACCATACAATGAAGTGCATTATAGTGTTTCGTCAAGTCTGCGACCCAGTACAAAGACTTTGACATGTTGATTATTTGGTTGTTTAGGGATTTGAAATTTAAATATTGAGCACAACGCACTACTGGCAACGCTGATCGTATTCTGGTATGAACCTAAGGCATATCCACGTGCTTTTACTTTGACATGTATGTTTGGGGAGAGACAAATGAAAATCGTAAACTGATTACAGAAATTAGACGTAAACAGTCAAAATGTTTTGGACATGTTATAAGAAGAAATGGATAGAAGAACTTAGTGACAACTAGCAAGATCGATGGGAACAGACCAAGAGGAAGACCGAGAGGAAAATACCTGGATGGCTTGGCCACATGGCATGGACGAGACAAGAACATTGAGCTGATCCACGACGCTGGTGATCGAGTGAAATGGCGAGTCATGACCGCCGACGCTTTCCGGCATGGCACATGATTGATTGATTGATTGCATTTCCTAGCCGTTAACTGTGTTCATTCTATCTTCAAGGCAGCAGGTTCGTGTCGCTATTTGTCTGGTTCCAATCTCTTGATCTATCCGACATGGAAGACCCTGTCAGTAGCTGCGCTACCGGCGACATAGCTCTTGGCGTCATGGGAATACCCAGACCCCTCTAGCACTGTAAGGTGGAGACGTGACTAGGGGGGAATCGTGTGCACACTAAACTAAACTTCTCAAAATTAGACTGTAAATACATGATTTCCCGATGGGTTCACTGTGAGATGACGTTTGTGGATATCCGTTTTTCGCACGATGTTTTCCGACACACAAAACATCGCGGGAATGGACAGCAACTCATTCCCAGGCAATCACTTAATATTCCAAAGTCACTAGGGTGTAATTTCTACAGGGCAGATAATTATCCAGTCGACCTTGTGGAGGTGGGGTGAGCGTGGGGAGTGCTGCGAGGATCCTGTATCTAGGCAATAATGAGGTGATGTATGTAGGGCAGTGAATGCATCGTAAGTCGTGCCCTTACGATGATTAGGAAATTTCTCCGATGAAGGCTTTGAAAGATGAGCCCGGCCAACACCAGTACCCGACGTCTGTCTCCAACCAACCCTGGTTAGATGTCTCTTTAAGCAACACGGCCGACGCAAACCCAAGACCTCCGCTCTTTGACTTGCAAATACCAGTTTATGAAACTATGTTATTACTAATAATGTTAGCGGAAATTACGATGTCGGGAGAGTGTCAGAGTGCCGTTGGCGCATGCGCAGACAGAGGTCTTAAGGGGTGCGTGGACCACGATCTTCGACTCTGAGGACATATCACGTGACCCCAACATGGCGCTTGTATTTTCTACTTAGCCGCCAAAATCATGAAAGACGAGATAGGTTTCGTGAGTAAGCCAAACACAGCGGACCAAACCGTGTAAACCTGACACTTAAGCGGGCCAGCAACTTAAAAACTAAATGGTTCTCGCCCAGGCTAAAACAGATTAAGATTGTCTTCAAATTCTGGGCCTCCAGACGGGAAATTTTCACGCCCAGTAAGAACGTGACACCGTTGGAATGTATCGTTTTGTTTGCTGTTAAGTGTCTGTTTTCATACGATCTACGTGAGTTGGGCAGAGCTGAAGTTTTCTATATGTTCATCTGAAGTTAATTTCTGTAGTGCCGGATCGTTTGAATAATCAGCGTGATGCGACCTGAGACGGGGCAAGTGTCTCAGTTGGGTTGAGGGCCACGGGAAGGGGGGATACCATTGTTTTCCTGAGAATGGTCATTGGTGCATTTATAAAATTAGTCGTTTGTCCGTGTCTGTAGTTTAGGGGAAGTGAACACAGTTTGAAGGCAGTCGCAGGCGATTTGGAAAAAAAGAAAGGGGGGGGGGGGGGGGGGAATATCATTTGGCGTTGATTTTCACATGGTTTTAGTGTCGACAGTTTAGAAAGCAATGGCAAACTACTAAACGTAAAATTACCTAGAAAATCACAAACAGTAAATAAATGCCGGGGTTGATTGTGACGTCCTGTAAATGACATGCAGCTAACTACTTTGGTCCAGTTCATTTAATAAACCGGACATATGCATTTTAACAAGTACACGCCGTTTGCAGTTTCCGTTCCCATTGATGGTCAGGTGTGTGTGTGTGTGTGTGTGTGTGTGTGTGAGTGTGTGTGTGTGTGTAGGTTCGTGTGTGTGTGTAGGTTCGTGTGTGTGTGTGTGTGTGTGTAGGTTCGTGTGTGTGTGTATGTGTGTGTGTGTGTTACCTCGCTCGCTTTGAACTCAAGAGTAGTTCACACATGTGCTATTACTTCTAATAATTCCCGCTATGGGGGAATGCACTAGGACTGATTTTTCCGTGTGGAGTAGCTTATCTTATTATCAGCATCCCTCGTCATCAGGCGAACCCACACAGATTTCTGAGGTACTTGTGATTTACTGTCCCCAAGTAAAGGACGCAAAGTCAACATTTTAGTCCAGCTGACCGTTGTTGGGGTTGGACCCGCTACCTCAGCATCAGCACACCGGAAGTTTAACAGAGAGCGTTGTTATCCAGTCGGCCATCTCGACTTCCTCTTTTGCAAAATGTTCTTTATCTCCAGCATTCCCCTTTAGGTTAGGAGTGAATGAGCAAACAACAGACCTACGGAATAGATGGATAGGTATACAAATGGACAGACAGAAAGAGGGATAGAATGACGATCAGCTGGGTGCGATGACAGAGATATGGAGACGGACTTATAAATAGGTGGATCGATGAGTGGGTTGAGATGAGAACTGATGGACTGACAGAGAGATATAAAGACAATCAAAGAGACAGACAGAAAAACAAACAGAGAAGCAGATAAGAAACAGATAAACCAACAGAAAACAGACAGACAGACAGATACACAGACAGAGAGGTGGGTGGGTATGGGGCCGAGCAGGTGGACGGCAGACAGATAGACAGACATGCAGACAGACTGACAAGCAGATCGGCAGGTGGACGTGTATGGACAGACAGACAGACGGATAGGGTGGCGGCGCTGGCGAACAGACAGACAGAGAGACAGGCAGACATACAGACGGACGGACAGGTGGGGAGGTGGACGGGCGGCGCTGGCGGACAGACAGACAGACGGATAGGGTGGCGGCGCTGGTAGACAGACAGACAGACAGACAGACAGACAGACAGACAGACAGACGAGAGAAAGACACCAGTCAGGAATGAGAACACAGGGCATTAATAAGTCTAATTACAAATCTGGCCACATCTGGAACCGCTTCATGTCAGAACACAATCTTCTGTAGGCTATGCCGATTATTCACAGGTACGTTAACTTAACGAATACTGACATCCCTTTCAAGCCTGGGCGCTCTGCAACTTGATGCACATTGAAGACGATCTGGGTCGGGTCCTATCTCCAAACATGCTGCAACGTAAGGCTCCAGTGTCCTATCCTTCCTTACCTCAGCACTCGCCAGCACAAATGGAAGGAAGCAGAAACTCGAGACGACTGGGACTTACGTAACACCTCCAGTTTCTTCTTGAGCCGATACCGCAGAGCCGACATGGGCAATAACAGATGGGGACTACACGTGCTGAAATAGGAACCAGGTCTGTACAGCTTGATAAGGGCTAGACGTTTAGTGAAGATGACAGCAAACGGAGTGGTCAAATTAACTCTGACCGTATCCCAATTGCCCGCGCTCATTGGACATGAAATTCCTGGCCTTTAGCTACGTCATCGTCGCTGGTGGACGAGAAGAAGGCGAGTGGGGCGAGGGCGAGCTGTCAGATGTCACTTATCTGCTGCAGCTTGAAGGCATGCATACGTGAAATCAGTGGTCCCCAAATTGTGTCTCGGGGTTGTTACAATTTTATTCTGGTAAACTACTGAACGTAAACTTGCCAAGAAATCACAAACAGCCAAATACATGCTGGGGTTGACTATGACGTCCAATGAAGGATGTGGAACTAACAATACATGTAGAAAGCATAAATTAGTGGGTGCTTTTGTTCCAAACGTATTGGTGTTGCCCTTCTCTGCAGTAAATTAGGCAGCCCGAGAGAGAGAGAGAGAGAGAGAGAGAGAGAGAGAGAGAGAGAGAGAGAGAGAGAGAGAGAGAGAGAGAGAGAGAGAGAGAGAGATCATGCTGCATGTGTAACACGTGGGGTCTCTAAATTCAACCCAAGCTTTGTGATATGGAAATGTATAATTCCATGTGACAAACTACCGTCCATCAAGACGGCAAGGTGCCAGTCACGTAGATTATATGATCACGCCGTTCACACAAATGTGATATTTCTATTGTGCTTTCCATTGTCACTGTTGTCGTTATATTTACAGCTTTTCGATTATGGCTTTCATTACTGGTATTTCACTGTTCAATATTTATCCCTGATATAGGAGGGTTTATTGTAGGTAATATATTACTTAGAGATGAATGTGTAGGCGAGACTAAATGAGTTTGCATTTAAACTTCCGGTGTGCTGGCGTCAGGGTGCGGGATTCATTCCTTACACCGGTCAGTTGGACTTGAACGTTCATTTCTGGTTCAGAAAGCAGTGGCAAGCTACTAAAGGCACAGTTGCCTAGAAAATGAACCTGGGTTTGGGGTTGATCGCAACGTTCTGCAAAATTACATCATCATCATCATAAAGTGCCATGCCGACTGGCGTAGGTGTTCATGACTCTCCACAGATCTCGGTCTTTGGTTTTCTGGATCATCTCCCCTGTTGATATTCTTCTACACCACCGTCTCAATCCATCCAGCATCATTTCTCGTGGTCTGTCTCTGCTCTCTTCCCCTCGATCTTTCCAGCTGTCACGATGTTCTCCAATGTCTCTCTTGTCATCACATGACCAAAAACAGTTGTTTGCCTCTTTCTTATTGTTGTATATAATGTTCTAGTTTCATTAGCCTCTTTCAGACAGTCGTTGTTAGTTACTCTGGCAGTCCAAGGAATTCGCAACATTCGTCTCAAGAACCACATCTCTGTTGCTTCCAATCTCTGCCTAATTTGTTCATTTACATTCCAAGATTCACAGCCTTACAGCAAAACAGGTTCTATATAGCACTTCGCACTTTCTTTCTTACATTCAACGATAGTGACTTCTTGCAAGAGATAGTCTTCATCTTCTGAAATTTGTTTGCCCTATTCTGCTCTTAATCTCTGTTGTGAATCGTCCATCTGATGTTATAAATGCCTTTAGGTATTCAAAACTATCCACTAGGTGAAGAATATTCCCTTCTATCTCTATTTCACATTTGGGTGTCACCTTTTTCTTTGATATCACCATTGTTACTATTTTCTTGATATTCAAGGAGAGTCCTTTCTTTGCACTTTTTGCTGCTACAATGTCTAACAATTGTTGTAAATCTTTTGCATTACCCTCCATCAATACTGTGTCATGTGCATAACGTATATTGTTTACATTATAACCTCCGAATATTATTCCTGGCTTCTCTTTGATCTCTCTCATTATTACTTCGATACAGCGGGAGAAGAGATCCGGTGACAAAACACATCCCTTTCGTACTCCCAGGCTTATTTGTTCATAATTTCCTTCTTTATTTCCCATTGTAATTGCTGCTACTTGGTTCCAGTAAATATTTTGTATTATTCTGAGATCTTTCCCATCAATGTTAATATCTTCCAACATTTTAATAATTTCATTATGTTTATTTTATCAAATGCCTTAGTATAATCTATGAAGCACAAATATATGTCTTTCTGTGTCTGTATTGATCTTTCAAATAATGTCCGTAATGTACATATTGCATTGTTTGTACCCTTTCCTTCCACAAATCCAATCTGATCTTCACAACTTTCCATTTTATTTTCTTTCTTGATCTTCTCATTATAATTCTGAGTAGAAGCCTAGTGACATAGTTTATGAGGTTAATCGTACGATAATCTTCGCATTCAATTACTCCTGGTCTTTTAGGTATAGCTATAACTACCGATTTCAGCACATCACTTGGTATATATCCACTGCTGTAAATATTCAACATTTTGGTTAATATATCTACTCCGAATTCTCCCAATACTTCTAATTATTCTAATGTAATTCCATCTGGCCCAGCTGTCTTTCCTTTCTTATACACCATTAAAAAATTATTACTTAAAAATCTGCACTGACTTCATAATGGGTCTTCTAAAAATTATAACGAGGACACAACGAAACAAGTGAAGTAGAAGTTCTTCTCCGACCTTATTATTTAACAGCGATAAACACTAGCCTATCTAGAAAAGTTAAGCCTCTGGTTATACTTGTTAGCGTCCAGCGCTGCACAGGTTAAAAGTCCATATAGTCTGAGAACCGCTGTGACCAGGAATGTAGGTTGTAATCATTTGGTCAAGCTGGTTTAAATTACACGCTGGACTCTTTGCAGTGATATCTGTAAGATTGTGGCTGGCCACACACCAGACTAGTGAAAGATAGGTAAAGCTGAGATATGTGTCGGATTGTATTCCCACTGGGCTGTGTATCATGAAGACATAATGCATGGGTCTTTCTTTGAGAACATGGCTGGTCACACACTAGAATAGTGCACAGGTAGGTAAAGCTAAGATATATGACGGATTGCATTCTGATTGAGCGGTTTACCTGAATGCCCATTGAAGACATAATTCCATGGGTATTTCCATGAGAACATGGGTGGCCACAATTAGACTAGTGCACGAGTATATAAAGCTAAGATCCACGTAGAATTGCATTCACTGGGTTGTTTACATGAATGCTCAGTGAAGACATAATTCCATGGGTATTTCCATGAGAACATGCTGGCCACACTCTAGTCTAGTGCACAGGTAGGTAAAGCAAAGATGTATGCCTGATTTCATTCCGATTAGGTGGTTTACCTGAATGCCCGTTGAAGACATAATGACATGGGTATTTCCGTGATAACCTAGCTGGCCACACACTAGGCTAGTCTACGGCAAGAGAGTCGAATGCCTTGGTGCAGAGGTAGGTAAAGCTAAGATCCATGCTGGAATTCACTTCGACTGGATTGCCTACCTGAATGCCCATGTAGGTTTTTAAGTTAAAAAAATTTTTTTTTGCATTTCCTTTCCAAGACATTGCGCCCAACCCCAGGTTGATTTTCTAGTCAATATTGCGCTCATAAGAGTGTGCGTTCTTAAACATGCGGTGTGCTGACACCGAAGTACGGGGTTCAACCCCTAAACTGGACAGTTGGACTAAAATATCGACTTCTCTTCCTTCACTTGGGAACGTAATTTACAAGTACCTCTGAAGTCGGAGTGAGGTGGCCTGATGGCGAGGGACGCTGTTAATAGGGAAAGCTAATTCACGCGCAAAATTCAGTCGAATGCTAGTAGGAGTAGTGTGCATGGACTACGCTTGAGTTTAAAGCGAGAGAGCAAAATAAATAAATAAATAAATAAATTCAACCTATTCCGTCTAATAGAATACGCTAATGTTTGATGTTGAGATCAAGAGCAGAATAGGGCAAGCAAAGGCTGCATTTAAGAAAATGAAGAATATCTTATGCAGTAAGTCACTATCATTGAATGTAAGAAAGAGAGCGCTAAAGAACTATATAAAACCTGTTTTGCTGTATGGATGGGAATCTTGGAATATAAATGAACAAATTAGGAAGAGGTTGGAAGCAACAGAGATGTGGCTAACGAAACTAGAACTCTATATACAACAATAAGAAAGAGACAAACAGCTTTTTTTGGTCAAGTGATGAGAAGAGAGGCGCTGGAGAACATCGTGACAACTGGAAAGACCGAGGGGAAGAGAGGCAGAGGCAGACCACGAGAAATGATGCTGGATGGACTGCGACGGTGGCATGGAGGAATATCAACGGCAGAGTTGATCCAGAAAACCAAAAGACCGAGATCTGTGGAGAGTCATGAACGCCTACGCCAGTCTGTACGGCACTTGATGATAATAAATGTTTGTTGCAATCGCTATGCAAAACATGCAAACAGCAGCTGTTTTACTTGACTTCATTCCAACTTGTTAACTTTTGTAAAAGAGAATTGGCCAATGGCATTCGGCGTGTTGCTTTCAAACAGAACAAAATTGGAGATAACTTAGATACGGGAAAATCCTGTCTAGAGTTACCAAACTTTGTTAGTTAAGAAAACTTAACTAGAATAGTATGTTTGGAAGAGGTCACAGGCCATTGTTGCAAACATGCTGAAATATAAGCGGGAATTTCTAAGACGTATATATATGTGTACATCCGTGTATATGGGTGTGTTTACGCGTGGACATGTGACCGTGTCAGTACCTCCGTGTGTTTATGTGCTTGGCATGTGTATGTGTGTATGTACTAAAAAAGACTGTTAGATTCATACAAGAGATACCATTGCAGTTATAGACATATTTCAGGTGAACGAAAGAAGAAATTATGCATGCGCGTTTATGTGTGGTGTCTGTATGCGCCTGTGGGCGTGACTGTATCTCTCTCTCTCTCTCTCTCTCTCTCTCTCTCTCTCTCTCTCTCTCTCTCTCTCTCTCTCTCTCTGAGTGTGTGTGTGTGTGAGTGTGTGCGTGCGTGCGTGCGCGCACGCTTTAAGAAGTAACGGGCCCACGGTGCTGGACCCACATCTTTATAGACCCATCGGCACTGGAAGGGTCATGTGATCAGTATCACTTTGGTCAGTGCTACTTCCCCGAACATTTCCTCCAGGTTAAGTACAAAAATATACACCCTTAGATGGGGATTCGAACACACATTCAATTAGGTAAGCAAGCCCTATATATATATATATATATATATATATAGAGAGAGAGAGAGAGAGAGAGAGAGAGAGAGAGAGAGCGAGAGAGAGAGAGATAACACTCTCTCTCCTTCGAGAGCCGTCTCCGTGGCAAAGTAGTTACGGGCGTAGTTATTTTATTTTTCGTTCTCTCACTTTGAATTCTTTTTCTTTTTCTTTTCTGTCTACCTGTCTTTAGTTTCTTCTGTCTGGTTTGAATTCAGACATTCAGACTTCTTTCGCGATGACAATAAATTTTGTGGCATCGGATATTTACCGAGCTGTCGTAAGAAGAAGCAAAAGAAGAAGAAAAAAGAATGAAAGAAAGAAAGAAAGAAAGAAGAAGAAGAAGAAGAAGAAGAAGAAGAAGAAAACAAAGAGGAATAATAATAATAATAATAATAATAATAATAATAATAATAAGAAGAAGAAGAAGAAGAAGAAGAAGAAGAAGAAGAAGAAGAAGAAGGGGAGGAAGAAAACGACGACGACGAAGATGACGACAAAGAAGAAGAAGGGGGAGGAGGATGAGGAGCAGGAGAAGAGGCAGAAAGAGAAGAGTAAGAAAAAGGAAGAAAGTATACATTTTTCACCTTTAACGCTTATCTAACCGAAATATCACCTTATTTCTTTCGCCTTGCGGGTGGAAACTTTTTTGTTGACTTCAAAATCCCGTAGCATGAGTTTGCAGTGGGCTTGTGGCGTGTTAGCACCATCTTATTTTTATATGCCTGGATGCATGGAGGCGTAGGTGACCCTCCTGTATCGAACGACGAGAGCTGGCATCGAACCATCTTACAACTCCGCGCATGCCTTTATCAGCGTGACGTCGTAACGATTACACCAACGAACGCGCCTGCTAAACAGCAAGTAGTCAAAAACATATTTATCTACAACCACATGTAACTCCGAAAATTCTGAGTCTTGTGTGTATGTGTATGTGTGTGTGTCCGGGCGCGAGATTATGCTTTCATTGCCATCTAAAGAGGAATGCAAACTTCAACAAGAAAATAAAACACAAAATAAAGAACCCCCTCCCAACCAGCCTGCCTTTGCCGGTTTTTGTCTATTTATTTGTCTCTTCTTGAGCTGTTTGCAATGAGAGCCCGATGTTTACGTAGCCACCGAGTCCAAATCTCGGCGCTTGATCTTCTATCACAAAAATCGGGACACAAGCAAAGGTTACGGTAACGAATCATTCTGTGGCCACGGTCAAGACTCCATAAACAAACCGCCCGGAGAAGTCCCGTTCCGCCAAGGAAGATACAGCTCAGATCTGTATATTTATTCCGGTTTGTGAGAAAAACTTGAGTTCTGTTAGACCATGTTGGGATGATTGCTTGTTAGCGGGTGTTAGTTTATTGCTCGAACCCCGGAACATCTGAAGGTCAAGGTACCAGCTCTTGTAATAGCGAAACCGTCCGGGGCTAATGAGACGGCCTCGGTTTTCTCAACCGTTGTGTTTGATTTCGGCTACCGGATAATACGTTGTTCTGTCTGTCTGCGAGTCTGTCAGTCAGACTGCCTGTCTATCCGCCTCTTTCTTTCTTTCTTTCTTTCTTTCTTCTTCTTTCTTTCTTTCTTTCTTTCTTTCTTTCTTTCTTTCTTTCTTTCTTTCTTTCTTTCTTTCTTTCTAGGTATTGTGTGGGAGGGGAGTTGTGTGATGGGTGGGGGAGTTGTGTGATGGGTGGGGGAGTTGTGTGATGGGTGGGGGAGGTGTGGGATATGCGGGTGGATGAAGGATGTATGTGAGGATGGGGGATGTGTGTTTGGCTGGGTGGTTTGGGTGTGTTTGGGGAGAGGGTAATGAGAGATGCATATGGTGATGGGTGGGTGATGTGTGGGTGTGAGTAGTTGATGGATGAGTACGTGAGTGGGTGGATGTGTGTGAGAGATGAGTGTATGGGCGGGGATGTGTGTGTGGGTGAGAAGATGTGTGTGAGCGGCGGATGTGTGTTGGTGGGGTATATGTGGGTGGTGGGGTGTGTGTGGGTGGGAGGTGTGTATTTTTGGATGAGGAATTTGTTGGTGGGTGGGGATATGTGTATGGGGATGTGTGTGTGTGTGAGTGTATGGGTGGTGAGATGTGTAGTTAAGGGATGTGATTGTGGATTGGAGATCGGGGGGAGGGGAGGTTGGCGAGTGGGTGGGTGGAGGATGTGTGGGAGGGTGAGTGATTGTAGGTTGGGGGTGGGTGGGGGTGTGTGTGTCTGGGTACTGGATGTGTGGGTGGGAGAGATTGTGTGGGTGGGGGATGTGTGTAAGTGGGGGATGTGTGGGTGGGTGTCGGGTTTGTGTGTGGTTACGTGCGGGATATGTGAGTTGGCGGGAATATGTGTGTGTGTGGGTGTTGGATATGTGGTTGGGGGATGTGTGTTTGGCTGAGTGGTTGGGGTGTGTGGGTGGGTGGGTGAGGATATGTGGGTGGGTGAGTGTTGGTAGGATTATGGGATGGGTGGAGGATGTGTGCGTGTGGGTGGGGAGATGTGTGAAGGTGGGGGGATGTGTGGGTGGCTGATGGATGGGTGGATGCATGCATGTGTGCCTGGGTTTGTGTGTGGGTGGGTGGGGGATGTGTGTGGAGAGATGTGTGGTGGGTGGGAGATGTGTGTGTGTGGGTGGGGAGATGGTGTATGTGGAGGTGTGTGTGGATGTGTGGGTTGGGGGATGGGTGGATGGATGGGGGAATGTATGTGCCTGTGGGTATGTGTGTGGTTGGGTGGTGGATGTGTGTGTGGGGGCACACGGATGGATAGGGGATGGGTGGGTCGGTTGGTGATTTGTCTCATAACATGGTAACATGCATTGTTTATATTTACAACATTCATTTGACAATGTTTTTTTTCCTATGTGAATGCACTATGCACTGACGAACGAAAGATGTTTGATTAGAAGGGCCGAATATAAGACGGGCCTGCGCGCCCAATTTGTTACACTTTGAAAATAAAATTCTTTCTTTCTTTCTTTCTTTCTTTCTTTCTTTCTTTCTTTCTTTCTTTCTTTCTTTCTTTCTTTCTTTCATGGGATGGTGTTTGAACTACTTGCTGCGTTACAGAGTGGCGAGTGATGCATTTCTCTTCCGCATAGTGGCAGGTGGTGAATCATGGTGTCACCACTTTGAGCCAAGCAGTGAAAGAGAGAGAGAGAGCATGCAATAGAAGAATGCTGGATCACCAAAAGCCAAAAAATTCAAGTTGCACGTTTCCGCTGGTAAGGTTAGGCTGAGCACATTTTGTGACCATGAAGGGCTATTGTTGGCCGACTTTAAAGAACCTGTTGTCAACATCAACTCTACCCACTACTTGCAAACACAAGACAAGCTGCAAAAAGCCATCAAGAATAAACGACCCGGCATGCTTTCTCGCGGTGTGATTTTGTTGCACGTTTTGCTCGTCCGCATGTCGCAACGATTGTGCAGGAAGCATTAGCAAGGAAGAAGTGGGAGATTCTGCAACATTCAGCCTAGAGTCCTGATTTGTCACCATGTGATTTTCATTTGTTTGGACCTGTAAAAAAGGGTCTCTAGGGGCAAAGATTTCACACAGATGCAGACGTAATGAACGCGGTAAACACTTGGTTCAGTGAGCAACCACAATCCTTTTTTGCGGACGGCATTTGCCGCCTACCTAAGCAATGGGATGCTTGCCTGAATGCCTACGGCGACGTCTTCTGATCAACCCCTGGTGCATAATTCATTCAAAATGAATGCTTTGTTTAATTCTACCACATCTGTTAATGTTTCTTTCATGCTTTTGTAATAAAGCCATTGGAACGGGTTTCTTCTTCTTCTTCTTCTTCTTCTTCTTCTTCTTCTTCTTCTTCTTCTTCTTCTTCTTCTTCTTCTTCTTCTTCTTCTTCTTCTTCTTCTTTTTCTGCGTTCATCCGGAGTTTTTTTTTTCTCTTCCGGACGTGATTGCGTTGTGCCTGTTTACAGCAGAGCTGCGTTCTTGCGCCGTTAGGCAGACACATCCGACTTCTGCGGGCATTTGTTTACCGGGTTAACCTTCCCGGGGGTTTCGTAAGACGTTTGACTCTCACTGTTGTGGTATTATCCCCCACCCCAGCTGGCCCTTTTAGAACAGCCGAAAACATAACGTTCAGCCCTCAAGTGATGGCAGGGGCAGACCATGGGCATTCACCGCCATCCAAGGAGGCTTCCACAATTGCAGAGCCGACACACAGCGCTCTGGTACTGGGCTCACCATAGGAATCGTCACGTCGTGCAGATAGCTGCTTAGCCTCATTACCGTATATAGCCCCCCCCCCTTTCCCACAAGCTGTTCCTCCGGAAACCAGAAGAATGCAGTCTTCAGATGACATCCACACAGTGAGCTTTCGATTCGGACTTTCCACGTAATGGATTTGCTATCCAAGCAATATTCCATTTCGTGCCACTAGGATATTTTTTCCACCTTTGATGACGCCCACAAAGTGAACTTTCGATTTGGACTTCCAACGTAATGGATTTGCTATCTAAGCAATATTCCATTTCGTGCCATTGGGACGCTTTTTCCATCTTTGATGACGCCCACACAATGAGCTTTTGATTTGGACTTTCCACATAATATATTTGCTAGCCGGAACGGGTTTCAAATGAACGTCCCTAACACACACACATACACACACACACACACACGCACGCACACACACACACACACACACACACGAGGGGCTTCAAATGAAAACCTTAAAAGTGTGACAGAAATTACAATAACCATGCAATTGTCTTGCAACCTGTCAATATTGTTGTTAAGGATGCCAAGAGTGTTAAGCACGTGACATTACATGACATCATGGTGCAGATGAAAACGGTGACGTTATAGGAACAGTTTAAAGATAGCCGCCCCACTTTTGACATGCACCAAAGAGGAGCAGCGTTCTGTTATCAGTGTTTTGATTAGTGAAGCGGTGAAACCTATAGACATTCATCGGCGAGTGAAGGTCCACTTTGGTGTTGCATGCATGCAAGTGTATGAGCGGAGTAGGACGTTTCAAAACGGCGTGACTTCTGTGACAGACTGTTCACGACCGGGTCAGGCACACCGAGTAGTGACCCTAGAGTCGATTAATCTACAGGAATCATAAGGTGACAGCAACATCTAACTTTATATTTCCGTTCGTCAGGTGGCGCTAGGTGTCTCATGCGCATGCGCAGCGCATAAACAAAATGGCGACTGTACTTACGGAGTGTACAACCAAAGAGCAACGTGCTGTTGTGCGTTTTGTGTGGGCAAAAGGACTGCCTGCAAAGGACATTATAAGGAAATGCTTCCTGTTTATGCTGACTACCAGCCCGAATCAAAGCGTGCTTCAATGCAATGGAAACATCCTTCTTTGCCTTGTGTCCAAAATTCAAGGTTACGCCATCAGCAGGAAGGTTATACTGACAGTGTTCTGGGATTGTCAAGGAGTGCTTTTAACCAATTTCAAGAAGAAAGGTGACAATGTGAATTCTGAATCGTACTGTGAAGTTCTATCGATGCTTCATGATGCAATTCGAAGAAAACGTCCAGGACTGCTGACTAGAGGAGTGTTGCTTCTTCATGACAATGCCATGACCACATACGGCTCGATTAACTCAGGAGAAAATTAACTAACTAAGGTGGAAGTTCTGGAACATCCACCTTACAGTCCCGACTTAGCCCCTAGCGATTTCCACCTTTATGGTCCACTGAAAACCCACCTTAACAGGAGACATTTCGCGAATGATGCCGAAGTTGAATATGAAGTGAAAACGTGGTTTAGAAAACAGAGCACGCAGTTCTATGCAATCGGTTTAGGAGGACTGATAAAACGATTGTAGAAGTGTATCAATGTTGGTGGAAATTATGTTGAGAAATAAAGGGAAAACGTATGTATAAAAATAAATTGGTTTCAAGTTGTTATCATATTTAGTTATTTTTCTACAGCCATTTGTGACTTACTTATTGACTTCCCCTCGTAGGAACCTTAGAAATAGAGGGAACATGTTTGCATTAATTGAAATCTGCAAATGCACAGGCCTCTATAGATGCCACTGAAGTGGCGCAAGGTACCCTAAGTCGAAATGTCTGCCACCTGTATGGCTGGCTGTCTGCTAACAGTTAACCAAGTATAGCGGAAATAACAAAACCACAAACACATTTTAATGATCACTCAAAAAATACTGCCAGTGTCTTGTCAGTAATTTATTGCTACCTGATAGCGAAATGAAAAACGTACAAACCCTCAAACTAACACCACACTGTGTCAGCTTACAGTCGCTGGGCTGGACAAAGAAACAATACTATCATCATTAACAGATCTGTCCGCCATTTGTAATATGGTTGTCAATTACCATCGTCCCGCAGCAAATGACAAGTGTCACGTGACCCAACTGGCAGGGTAGCCGAGTGCTCAGAAGCGAAACCGGTAATGATTGCATATCAAAAAAAAAAAAAAAGGACCTGATGTAAACAGATACTCCGCATCCTTTTCTGTTGACACGCCCACGTTGTAATGATGGTCGCCCCGTCTCCAGTAGCAACCGTGGAAAACAAATGGTAATCTTAAACCTAACATAAACACAAGCAGACATAGTGCGCATGCCCCAAAAATAAAATGGCCATTGAGATCTCGTAAATGAAAAAGCTCTCTGGTTGCGTGTTTGCCCAGTAAAAATAATTATTATAGGGAAAGCAACAAATATTTAAATGTTCTTACCTTCACCTCGGGCATGTTTCGCCTGGAGTTCCACAAGCGTAGAACTGATCCGAGGTCACGTCCCAAAGGGTTGCAGCACTGGAGGAGACCCAGTTAGAGACGCTCACTTCACTTGCCACGGCAGCATACGGACAATGCTTTATCATACTGTCAGACATTCCATCTTTCTTGGCAAATCACGAAGGTCGGTTGGAAACAGTAGGCATCAGCAGACAGATACGTTTACTTTGGAGAGAGGTCAATAAGGGTTTTCAGTGGAACTGTTGACTTAAACTGAGAGTCTGAAGTGTACTAGGTTGGTGTACGGGGATTGTGTGAGGCCGTGACACGGCGTTTAGGGTCGAATGATGATAAACAGTGGGGAGAATAGAAACACAAGACATTGGAGAGTTGTGATCTTTGTTTATTTAGCTTGCCCACTGAAATGAGATTAGATATATTTCTGGAAATGTGAATTACCTTTCTTGTTGTGTAAGAATGAAAGCGACGACAACAAGAATAATGATCGTTATCATCACCACCGTCATCATAATATAATGTAATTATGATAGCAATGCTAATAATAACAACATAGACAAACAGAAGGCTGTGCATATGTCTCATCGGCCACTCAAGCAAAGAAATTCAGAAAAATGCACACATCAATCTTTGACTCCTTGTGTTGATATTGAAGAAGAAGAAGAAGAAGAAGAAGAAGAAGAAGAAGAAGAAGAAGAAGAAGAAGAAGAAGAAGAAGAAGAAGAAGAAGAACAGGAAGAAGAAGAAGAAGAAGAAGAAGAAGAAGAAGAAGAAGAAGAAGAAGAAGAAGAAGAAGAAGAAGAAGAAGAAGAAGAAGAAGGCAATGTTGTTGATGAGTGCGATAGTGACGACTACGACATGGAAGATAATGATGATACTAATGAATGGTGCTGATGATGATTGTTATGATGACGATCACGATCATGAGAAAACAAAGATGATAATGACACGGAATATGATGACGAATGATGATAATGACACTGAAGATGTTGGCGATACTTCTTCTTCTTCTTCTTCTTCTTCTGCTTCTTCTTCTTCTTCGTCTTCTTCTTCTTCTTCTTCTTCTTCTTCTTCTTCTTCTTCTTCTTCTTCTTCTTCTTCTTCTTCTTCTTCTTCTTCTTCTTCTTCTTCTTCTTCTTCTTCTTCTTCTTCTTCTTCTTCTACTTCTTCTACTTCTTCTTCTCCTTCTCCTTCTTCTTCTTCTTCTTCTTCTTCTTCTTCTTCTTCTTCTTCTTCTTCTTCTTCTTCTTCTTCTTCTTCTTCTTCTTCTTCTTCTTCTTCTTCTTCTTCTTCTTCTTCTTCTTCTTCTTCTTCTTCTTCTTCTTCTTCTTCTTCTTTCGTTCGCCTGAAATATGTTTATAACTGCAGTGTTTTATCTTGTATGAATGTAACAGTCTGTTTTAGTTCACTCAGCGGTCCATAGAGTTTATCTTCCACTGTTGTCTCTCTAGGCCAGAAGGTTCTCCTGGATATGTTGTAGTTTGGGCAATCCTGGAGTATGTTCTCTGCTGTCTGCGACGCCAAACCACATGTGCACATGGCTGAGTCACCAATCTTGAATTTTGTATACATGTGGTTGCGTAATCTATTGTGTCTTGTTTTGAGGTGCAGAAGAATGATCTGTAATGTCTGGCGATACTGATAACGACAGTGAGAATGATAAAGCTGATGATGATAATAACGACACAGAAGATGATGATTAAGATAACGCTGCTGATTATGGTGGCGGCAACGACAGCGATCATGATGATGACACTATAATGATGACAATAAAGATGACGATTATCGTGATAATGATTATCATAATGCCGATGAAGAGTAAGATAATGCTAACGATGATAACGACAATGATGGTGACGACAATATCAGGGCAACTTCTCACTGGAGTTCGATGATCATATTACCTGGCGACTTAATAAACCAGAACCCTCAATATATTTGTTTAATGGAACAGCCACAATCCTTTCCTAGGCAACTCGGTGCCTTGTAACAAATACGGTAGGTAACTGGAGATTGCGGAGTTCCCTTAACACTAGGGACAACAATGAATGTGTGAATTACTCCCGGAGGGAACCCATACACAGCTACAGTTTCCTCCCCCTGGGAACTAATTAACGCTCCTGTGATATGTGAACGCGTATGGAAATCAGCGGAGGGTTTTTGTTCTCTCTCTGCCCATAAGGGTGATGTGGCAGGGTTGTAGCCGAAACAAAACGAGGCAAACGGGAGAGGATTGTGCGCAGACAAGGGATGCATTTCTGATTTTAGCCATCATCATCATCATCATCATCATCATCATCATCATCATCATCATCATCATCATCATCATCATCATCATCGTTGTCGTCGTCATCACCATCATCAAAGTCGTCGTCGTCATCACCATCATCTCCCACTTTTGCTGTAATGCGTCGTGGGGAGGGAAACATTGGTTTTAGTTATAATGGAGGAAAATTTAGTTGAGTTGAGTTGAGTTGAGCTAAGAACCACCATTGCTGCACTCAGGACATTCCAATATGTGCTCCGTCCCCTCGTTCAACAGCCAGCGAAGAGTACACTACTAATCGTTCCCACCGCTATTTGATTGTTCTCCTGGTCCTTCCTCTCAGTTTTGAGATTCTGCCAGAACCCCTGCCAATCCCCCGCAATCTCATTCTTTCCACATACGGGTTCTCAATCTGTTTCTCCACCTTCTCCACCTGGTCCCACGATCGCATGACCACCTCTCCTTTGTCCATAGGTAATCGACCGCCACGAGGTGCATTCTATGCCAGCCTGTCAGCTGTTCATTCCCCCGCACTCCAACATGGCCAGGGCAAAAAATCCATACAATTCTTACAATCTGTGACCTCTGAAGCGAGGTGAGCCATTCCACACAAAACATTCCTTTCTCCACTTTACTAAGCATACTTCTTGAGGAAATTTGAACCGATCTATAGTGTCCTTTATAGGGTTCTATTGTTGGCAATCCGTGTGTATCGATCGTTATTTCGAAACACTTGTTCAACCAAAAAATTATTTCTTCCTTTGATAACACCTTTCTGTTTGGAGTGTAAAGAATTACTCCAGCAGACAACTGCTATTCGCTGCATTTTGTTTCACGTTGGACTGTGGAGCACATTTCTGATGACGTCATGTACTTCATTTTTCAAAATTGTTCTCCATACAAAGTGTAGTGAGACTTTAGAAACACCCGGTGGTAGGAGAGTTAGCGAAGATGATAGCGAACAGCGCTGATAATATTATCTTCTTCTTCGTTCATCCGGAGTTTTTTTTCGGATGTGATTGCGTTGTGCCTGTTTACAGCAGAGCTGCGTTCTTGCGCCGTTAGGCCGACACATCCGACTTCTGCGGGCATTTGTTGACGGGGTTAACCTTCCAGGGGGTTTCTTAGGACGTTAGACTCACTGTTGTGGTGTTATCTCCCATCCAATCTTGGCCCATATAGAACAGCCAAAGGCATCCTGGTCAGCCCTCAAGGGAAGGCAGGGGCAGACCATGGGCATTCCCCGCCATCCAAGGAGGCTTCCATAATTGCAGAGCCATCACACAGCGCTCTGGTACTGGGCTCACCCAAGGAATCGTCACGTCCTGCACATGGCTGCTTAGCCTCACTTCCGTATATTGGGCCTTCCGTTCACCATAGGCTGTTCTTCCAGAAGCCAGAAGAATGCAGTTTGCAGATGACATCCACACAGTGAGCTTTCGATTCGGACTTTCCACGTAATGGATTTGCTATCCGAGCAATATTCCATTTTGTGCCACTAGGACACTTTTCCACCTTTTATGAAGCCCACACAGTGAGCTTTTGATTCGGACTTTCCACGTAATGGATTTGGTATCCGAGCAATATTCAATTTTGTGCCACAGGGACACTTTTTCCACCTTTTATGAAGCCCACACAGTGAGCTTTCGATTCGGACTTTCCACGTAATGGATTTGCTATCCAAGCAATATTCCATTTCATGCCTCTGGGAGGCTTGTGTAACCGACATGCCTGTGGTATGAAGTGTGGCAGTCTAAATACTTCTTCATGTACATTTAAATGTCAACCTGAATACAGTTAAAGTAAGCTGCAGTCGACTTGAGCTTGTTGATATCTCCATAGAGCTTGTCCTCGAATGAAGCAGGTGTGGGCCAAAATATCTTTCTCTGTTCTGCATATATTGGGCACTCTTGCAGCAAATGTTTAGCTGTCATTTTACCAGTTCCACAATTACATTCATCTGTATCTCCTATCTTTAGTTTGTTGAACAAGTGGTATTTCAGCCTGTTATGTCCTGTGCGGAGTCTGAAGATTGTTACTTGTTCTCTTCGGTCGAGTTTGTAATATGCATCATCCTTCTGGTGGCCAGGATGCTCTGATTCCCATTTGGTTCTATAAGTGCTTTTTATCAACCTCTTTGCCTCATTATAGGTTATGTCTATGTCAGGCTGTGGTAGTCGTCCGCCCTCTTTTGCCAGTCTGTCAGCCTCTTCATTTCCAGGTATACTGCAATGTGATGGGATCCACTGTATTACAACTTTGTTGGATTTCTGGCATAGCCCATGGAGTGCTGCTCTTAGGTCAGCTATTTCTGTGCTGTTATTGCTCTTCAGTATTGAGACAGCTGACTTTGCATCTGTGAAGATAGCTATTTGCTTCTCTTTATTTTCCTCCATCAAGAGCATTTCTGCTGCAGTTTTCAGAGCCTCTACCTCCGCTTTGAAGTTACTTGAAAACTTTCCAGTTGCCACTGAATTTGTTTTTTTCACTCCATGTTTTAAATTTAGGAGAATTCCTCCTCCTCCATTCTCTACTGAATTTTTGGCTGATCCATCTGTATATGCATGGGTCCAATTGCTGCTTGGGTAATGTTCTTTTATGTAGTTTAGGGTTATTTCTCTTCTTTCGGTTTCATGCTGAGTGTTCTTTTTCTCAATACCAGGAATGTTTTCTATCATCTCAGGCAGTTGCTGCTGTCTCCAAGCTGGGAACTTGTCTGCATTGTAAATGGGTCTGACTGTTGACATGTTAAGTATGGGATCTGCCCTAATCTTTCGTTTTGCAGTTTCTACAAAGTTGCTACGCTTCAGTCTTCCCTTTCCAAAACCACTAAACCTTTTATACATAGGGTGGTCTGTCAATCTTCTAAATTTTTCTGCTTGTTGCTGGGCTCTGCTATCTCTTCTATCCTGCATTGGTTGTAAACAAGTGATCTTTTCTAGTTCATTAATTGGCGTTGTCATCAGGCTTCCAGTTATGATTCGCATTCCTTGATTTTGGACTCTACTTATTTTGTTAAAGTTTGACTTAGCTGCTGTTGCCCAAGCTGCAATGCCATATTCCAGTACTGGCCTCACCCGTCCAGTATATAACTTCTTGAGAACTTTCTCATCTGCTCCCCACGTTGTACCAGCAAGCTTTTTCACTGATTGCCATTCTTTGCCTTGCTCTTGTTCGATTTTTCTCAACCTGTGTTTTCCATGTCAGGCGACGATCAAATGTGACTCCTAGATAGTTTGGATTTTCTTCATGGCGCAATATTTTTCCATTCAATACCAGCTTAGGTTGCTGAGTTTTAGTTGAGAGGGAGAACACTGTGCATGTTGTTTTCTCCTCACTTATCTTCACTAGCCATGATTTTGACCAGTCCTCTAGCGCTAATAGGGCTTGCTGTATTCTGCTGTTAGCTGTACTAATATATTCTTCAGATGTCCATATGGCTAGGTCATCTGCAAAGGATGATGTGTGTACTCTGGCTGGAAAATTGTCGGTGATGTCGTTTATATATGCTAGAAATAATGTTGGTTAAAGAACTCCTCCTTGGGGGACACCTTGCTCCAACAGCATCATTTTGCTGGTTTGTCCTTGTACTTTTGTCCTGGCAGTTCTATTCTCAAGGTAGTGGCTGATCCAATTGTACATTTTCCCACAAACATGCATTTTTTGCAGTTTTACTTTCAGTCCTTCCTTCCATACTTTATCAAATGCTTTTTCTAAATCTACCCAGACCGCTAGTGTGTGCTTTTTCTCTTGGAAGGCATCCTCTATTTCCTGAGCTATATAGGTTATTTGATCTTCAGTGGATCTGTACTTTCTGAATCCTGCTTGGTGTGGTGTTAAGAGTTGGTTTTCTTCCAGATGCCATGTTAGCCTGCCATTGATAATGCGTTCCATTAATTTTCCTACACAGCTAAGTAGACTGATAGGTCGATAGCCATTTGGTTCTTCCAGGTCTTTTCCTTTCTTTGGGACTGGTATTAGTATAGCTTCCTTCCATGCCTGTGGGACTATTCCCCTCTTCCAGCTGTAATTTAGGACTGCTAGTAGTTTCTTTTTTGCTCTTAGTGCCTAGTCCCTATTAGCATTTCATTTGTGATTCCATTCCTTTCCTGGTGATTTCTTCTTTTTTAGGGTATTCATTGCCTGTTCCATTTCTTCCATTGTTAGATTTGCCATCATATATTCTGCTGCTGTCTCTGTATTTCTATGATGTATCTGTTTATCTTTGATTGCTTTCTTCTGTTCGGTTGTAATATCAATGTGGTTTGCACTGGCATAGTGTTCCATTAGTGCATTTGCAGCCTTTTTTCCTGTAAGCAAGGCATTTCCTTGTTTAATTGTTATTTGTTTGTTTCTAGGTCCTTCATTGTTCATGGCTTTCACTAGTTTCCATAGTTTGTTTCCATCCCTGTCAAAATTCAGGTTTTCTGTTTTTCTCCTCCAACAATCTCTTGTTGTTTGATTTACTGTTCTTTTATATTTTGCTGAGATGGCTTTGAGAGAGATGTTCGCTTCAGTTGTTTGTTCTCTCTCTGCGGTCTTCCTGGCATCTTCAACTTTGTCCTCCAAAATTTGTAGTTCTTCAGTCCAGTATGGTTTGTAATTTTTCCTCGCTCCTCTTGGAATAGACTCAGTGGCCGCCTGTATTATTGCTCTGTTTAGACTTTCCACAATTTGCTTCATGTTGCCATATCGTGTATTTATGTTTTCACAATATTTGTCTGTTAGTATGGCAAATCTGTCCCAATCTGCTCGTTTGTAATTCCAGCGGGGCAAAGGCTTTTGCTCCTGTGGAACATACTCCATATTCATTACAAGCTTGATTGGTCTGTGGTCACTACCTGCTAATTGGTCATGCACGTGGCGATCGATTTTGTGGAGGATGTCTCCTGTGCAGAAAGCTAAGTCTGGAGTAGAAGTGGTAATCCATCTTCTGGAGTAGAACTCGGTGTGTCATCCGCTTTGTTGAGTAGATGGAGATTTGAGTCTATTTCCCAGTCCTCCACTTCATCTCCTCTTTTGTCAGTATCTGGGTATCCCCATCTTTCTGAACGGCTATTAAAGTCTCCGACAACAATGCAATTTGTGTCAGTTATTTTCATGTTTGAGAGTGTAAGATCCTTATCTGCCGGGCTATACAGATTGTAAATTCTTATTTTCACGTCTGATAATATTATTATCTCGGTCGGATGCCAGTGCTGCGCCAGGGCTCGTTACCTGTGAAAGTGAGAGAAAGATTGGCCAGCTATTCCTGCATGTTTTCAGGCATTCATATATGAATATACAGGGTGTATGTTTATTAAATGTTGTGTATTTGAACATATTGCCGTTCCAAATTTTGTATTTACCTTTTATGTTGCATGAACTCCACAGAGGGTGAATACAAAACTTGGAACGGCAATATTTTCAAAAACACCCATAGTCATTAAAAATACTCCCTATATATGAATCTCCTATGCGGTTGATGTGCTAGGGCCATTAAATTATGTGGGCCTGAGTGCTGGAAGCAATGGGTGGCCCGTCTCTCCCTCGCTTAGCTGGCGACGAAGGGCAACGTCAGACCCTCATGCGACCGCGCTCATGGGAATTCAAATATGCCGACGATAAACCTACATCACAGGTCAGCGTGGCAGAATTATTAGAGCGCTCGTTCTTGAACATCCGGTGTACTGATGCCGAGGTAGCGAGTTCAACCCCTACACCGGTCAGTTGGACTAAAATGGCGACTTCTCGTCCTTGACTTGGGGATGTAAATTACAGGATCCCCTGAAGACTGTGTGGTTTTGCTTGATGGCGAGGGACACTGGTAACAGGGAAAGCTGATCCACACGCATAAATCAGTCCAGTGTACTAGAAGTAGTAGCGAGTGTATGGACTACGTTTGAGTTCAAAGCTAGCGAACGTAAAAAACAAAAACAAACCTACATCAGACAACAATCAGTGGCCATCCGAATACTGGAGTTTGACACACTTCATCTGCAACATGTCACGAGATGCTGGAGTTTGACACACTTCATCTGCAACATGTCACGAGATGCTGGAGTTTGACACACTTCATCTGTAACATGTCACGAGATGCTGGAGTTTGACACACTTCATCTGCAACATGTCACGAGATGCTGGAGTTTGACACACTTCATCTGTAACATGTCACGAGATGCTGGAGTTTGACACACTTCATCTGTAACATGTCACGAGATGCTGGAGTTTGACACACTTCATCTGTAACATGTCACGAGATGCTGGAGTTTGACACACTTCATCTGTAACATGTCACGAGATGCTGGAGTTTGACACACTTCATCTGTAACATGTCACGAGATGCTGGAGTTTGACACACTTCATCTGCAACATGTCACGAGATGCTGGAGTTTGACACACTTCATCTGTAACATGTCACGAGATGCTGGAGTTTGACACACTTCATCTGCAACATGTCACGAGATGCTGGAGTTTGACACACTTCATCTGCAACATGTCACGAGATGCTGGAGTTTGACACACTTCATCTGCAACATGTCACGAGATGCTGGAGTTTGACACACTTCATCTGCAACATGTCACGAGATGCTGGAGTTTGACACACTTCATCTGCAACATGTCACGAGATGCTGGAGTTTGACACACTTCATCTGCAACATGTCACGAGATGCTGGAGTTTGACACACTTCATCTGCAACATGTCACGAGATGCTGGAGTTTGACACACTTCATCTGCAACATGTCACGAGATGCTGGAGTTTGACACACTTCATCTGCAACATGTCACGAGATGCTGGGTAATGACATAACAGTCATCGCAGCACCCGAGCCATAAACGAGAGCGGTGTACTATTTCATGTCAAATTCCAATTAATCGGTACCAGCTACAGCAGTGGTTCTCAAACTGGTAGAAGAGAGAGGGTCACGGGATAAGCAGGATAATGTAAAGAAATAATTAAATCATCATTATCTCGCAACAAGCAGCAAGTGCTTTGAAGAACATCGCTCTCATTACGATCCGCTGAGTCTTGAATGCTGGGAAATATCTTATACTCCACGCCGTGTGGGATCAGTCATCATGACTGCCCATGGTCCTCTGTCTCTTGTGCTGCCAATCATTTCTGATACCGGCGTTCCTCGATACCATGATGTCAAAGTGTCCAGTATCTTCTCTCTAGCTTTCCCCACTGCCTCTCTCCCCTCAACGTTCTCGTTGTGACGACATGACATATTCAAGGTTTTATTTTCTCACGACACCTCCAAAGAATATGGACTGTCAACTTCTGATGAGAAACTAGTTCTCTTTGTCAGTTAACTACTTTCAAGATGGTTTCATGCTCTTTCTACCCGTCCACAGTGTTCTCGACACGCACACACGCACGCACGCACGCACACACACACACACACACACACACACACACACACACACACACACACACACACATATATATATATAATTTTTTTTTCGCGTTCCCATCCTGTTTCAGAATATTGCGGTTAACACCAGCATCTTTCAGCTGTATGTTGATTCCTAGGCTAGATTACGCTCATCACCACGCCACGACTTTCTGAGCGACCGGCTGCATACTCTCATAAGTCACTAGCGTGACTCGAACCACTTCTAATTCTCGTCCGCTCACGTTGACTACGAGAGTATTCGGGATTAACGGAGAAAGCTGCTAAACCCCTCGGCCAGGCAGCCGGCGTACACACACACACACACACACACACACACACACACACACACACACACACACACATTTTTTTTTCCGCATATCCGTTTACAGGGCAATGCAGTCAACACCAGCATTTTTTAGCTGCTGTTGATGTTTTGGCAAGTTTTACGTTCAATAGTTTGCCATTGCTTTCTAAACGACCGGCTCACATACCTCCGTGAGTAACCAGCCCGACGCGATCCGCTGCTGAATCTCCCGCAGCTGTATTTCGTACACGTATACGGGATTACGAACAACATCCTTAATCCCTTCGCTAACATACATATTCCACATAATTCCTCGCTTATCTGATAATTGTCCATGATTTGCTTCCGTTAATCAAGATTGGCTCATTATAGCTCGTAAGAACTCACCGCGAATTATGAAGATCTAATTCCGCATACCCCATGTGACATATCACAGGTACTATACCAACATCCCCCCCGCCCTCTTTCTCCTACTCTCTCTCTCCCTCTCGCCCCTCTCTCTCCCCCCTCTCTCTCCCCTTTCTCATATATGCCATATACATATGTACGTATTCGGTTGTATGAATGTTTGGTGATGTGTATAGATGTATGTATGTGCGCTCACATATATCAGTCCACCCAGACTTTAGGATTCTGTTGGTATACACATAAAGAAGCACAGGAAATTAGTCCCGTTATTATTACCATCATACTTAGGTGCACACATCTTTGCTGTATAATATTCGTCCACTTTGGCGAACCTTTCACTGGCACCCATTCATGCATTGTGTGGACGGCCATGGAGCACTCCTTAGTTTTCACCTCCTGACTACCATCACATTTCCATTTCTTCCAGTTTCCTGCATTAGTTACCATCTCCTACCTCGGTCACCAAGACCCACAGACTCCCACGGCTGTCTATATAAGAGTGGTTTTTTGTGTGTGTGCATATCCTTTACATGATATCGCTGTCAACACCAGCATCTTTCAGCTGTATGTTGATTTTTTGGCAAGATTACGCTCAGTAGTTTGCCATTGCTTTCTGAGCGGCCGGCTCACATACCCCGTAAGTTACCGATGCGATTCGAACCACTGCTGATTCTCACCGTAATCACGTTACCGACGAGAGTATACGAGATTAAGGAGAAAAGTCATAACCTCTAAGCCACGAAGCCGGCTATATAAGAGTAGCAAGGTCGAATTCATGTTATTATCACAGCCTGAGATTCTGAGATAAGCAGCACATAATTTCGTTTCAAAATTTCATTTTCACTTCATTGTTCTCATCTTTTTCATCTTTTTATTCTTCTAATTCCGTTCTTGTGTAGTCACTGGAGGGTCTTCTCCGTGATTATATGTTGTGTTTTGTGTATGTGTTTGTGTGCTGATGAAGGCTAGTCGTAGCAACGTCCTGTATGCTTCGTAAATCTGCTTTGTAAAGCTGCATTACTTTGTCTTTTTTTATAATACCCTAAAGGGTGGCCCCATAGGTGCCGCTAGACCGACAACAACAACAACAACAACAACAACAACAACAACAACAACAACAACAACAACAACAACAACAACAACAACAACAACAACAACAACAACAACAACCACCACCACCACCACCACCACCACCACCACCACCACCACCGCCACAACAACAACAACAACAACAACCACCACCACCACCACCACAACAACAACAACAACAACAACAACAGCAGCAGCAGCAACAACAACAACAACAACAACAACAACCACAACCACAACAACAACCACAACAACAACCACAGCAACAACCACAGCAACAACCAGAAGAAAAATAATATGAACAGACGGTTCCAGATTTTCATCATCATCAAATGCCATCTCTGCATTGAAGATCGCCTGCTCCTACCATCCCGTGGCTTCATGGTTAACTTAATAAAAGGCAACAAGTAGAGACATGGGGTACAGAGTCCTCTGTGAGGGAAAACGAAAGCGCTCGAAACACGTACAGGAGCGAGACGGGGGTGCCTTTTGTCACTTCTATTATTCATAACGACTATAGACTGGATTATTAAAACAACAACAAACACTGCCAGAGATAGCATTAAATGGACACTGTTGACAATGCAGCTCGATGATCTGGTCTTTGCTGATGACATTGCCCTCCTCGATCACACATGCACGAATCAGTTAAAAGAAAATATAACTCGCTAATATAACACTTCTAAACATACAGCGGGCGATTTGGCAGCAGACCGCGTTACGTTGGTTTTTTTACGAAATGGTAGGGTGCCGGTCGTTCAGAAAGCAATCGTAAACTACTGAAAGTAAACTTACCAAGAGATCACAGCAGCAACAACAAAAAAATGCTGTTATTGACTGCAACGTCCTGTAAAGGATATGCAATTATCTTTAAAAAAAAAAAAATACTTTTACTGCTTCTAACAACATTATATGGGAGATCACATAAATTAGTTTTAAAATTCATAAAGAGGCGAAATGGATTAAACTTCATAAGGAGAATAAAAGGAAATTCCAATAAGTCAGACAAATTATGACCCGATCTTCTTTGGTGAAACCTCACTTGAAGAGGCGGAATCGACCACCTGTGTCACAATCATCATCAAGTTCCCAACAAACTGGCGTAGGCGTTCATGTCACTCCACATATCTCGATCTTAGGTGTTCTGGATAAACTCTGCTGATATTCCCTCATGCCACCGTTTTAATCCATCCAGCATCATTTCCCTTGGCCGACTTCTGCCTCTCTTCCCTTTGATCTTTCCAGTCGTCACGATGTTCTCCAATGCCTCTCTTCTCATCACATGGTCAAAGAAATCTGTTTGTCTAGTTCTAATTGTTGTCTATAATGTTCTAGTTTCATTAGCCTTTTTCAGGCAATAGTCGTTAGTTACTCTGGCGATCCAAGGAATTCGCAACATTCGTCTCAGGAACCACATCTTTAATCGTTATGGTGCTAATCCCGTGAAGTCCCATCAGGCGGTGATAGTGCCGGGCCCCCTGCCTCGAGGGGGTCCACCCATGACTACTGGTGGTCACCTTCCCCTGTGCTGTAGAGTCAAGGCACAGAGGAGTAGGTTAAGAGCTATTGACCAAACACCCCGGACACTCAACATACTACAATGGAATGCAGAAGGAGTTTATAACAAGAAAGCCTCCCTAACACAGCGTCTTCATAAAGATAGAATAGATGTGGCATGCATTCAAGAGACACACCTCAACGCCAATCGCACATTTTCAGTCGAGGGATATCAGGCCACACGTTTCGACCGCGAAGGACACAAAGGAGGAGTTGTAATACTTACACGAAATACAATACCTTGCAGCGAAGTATCTGTGATCTCTGACAACCAAACGGAAATTATAGGTGTTGATATAATGATAAAGGACGTGAAAATAAGAATTTACAATCTGTATAGCCCGGCAGATAAGGATCTTACACTCTCAAACATGGAAATAACTGACACAAATTGCATTGTTGTCGGAGACTTTAATAGCCGTTCAGAAAGATGGGGATACCCAGATACTGACAAAAGAGGAGATGAAGTGGAGGACTGGGAAATAGACTCAAATCTCCATCTACTTAACAAAGCGGATGACACACCGAGCTTCTACTCCAGAAGATGGATTACCACTTCTACTCCAGACTTAGCTTTCTGCACAGGAGACATCCTCCACAAAATCGATCGCCATGTGCTTGACCAATTAGCAGGTAGTGACCACAGACCAATCAAGCTTGTAATAAATATGGAGTATGTTCCACAGGAGCAAAAGCCTTTGCCCCGTTGGAATTACAAACGAGCAGATTGGGACAGATTTGCCATACTAACAGACAAATATTGTGAAAACATAAATACACGATATGGCAACATGAAGCAAATGGTGGAAAGTCTAAACAGAGCAATAATACAGGCGGCCACTGAGTCTATTCCAAGAGGAGCGAGGAAAAATTACAAACCATACTGGACTGAAGAACTACAAATTTTGGAGGACAAAGTTGAAGATGCTAGGAAGACCGCAGAGAGAGAACAAACAACTGAAGCGAACATCTCTCTCAAAGCCATCTCAGCAAAATATAAAAGAACAGTAAATCAAACAACAAGAGATTGTTGGAGGAAAAAAACAGAAAACCTGAATTTTGACAGGGATGGAAACAAACTATGGAAACTAGTGAAAGCCATGAACAATGAAGGACCTAGAAACAAACAAATCCCCCCTCTGCTGTGTGTCCACCGTGACGAGGTAGAGGGGCTTGTGCATCCCAATGACCCCAAGAGCTATGCCGACGGTAGCACAGCTACTGGTAGGGCCACCCATGTCGGACAGGTCAAGGGAGAGGGACCAGACGAAGAGACACACAAACCTGCTGCCTTGTAGGTAGACTGGGGACAGTCAAAGGCTAGGGAAAGCACCCCAAATACATGCTTGTCGAAATCGGATGCACTGAGCCACAGGCTTGACAAAGCAGTGCAACGTGAAACCTGCTGCCTTGTAGGTAGACTGGGGACAGTCAAAGGCTAGGGAAAGCATCCCGAATAAATGCTTGTCGAAATCGGATGTACTGAGCCACAGGCTTGACAAAGCAGTGCAACGTAACTTAATTCATGATGTCACAAATCAAAATTAATCGATATGGTGCTAATCCCGTGAAGTCCCATCAGGCGGTGATAGTGCCGGGCCCCCTGCCTCGAGGGGGTCCACCCATGACTACTGGTGGTCACCTTCCCCTGTGCTGTGGAGTCAAGGCACAGAGGAGTAGGTTAAGAGCTATTGACCAAATACCCCGGACACTCAACATACTACAGTGGAATGCCGAAGGAGTTTACAAGAAGAAAGACTCCCTAACACAGCGTCTTCATAAAGATAGAATAGATGTGGCATGCATTCAAGAGACACACCTCAACGCCAATCACAAATTCTCAGTCAGAGGATATCAGGCCACACGTTTCGACCGCGAAGGACACAAAGGAGGAGTTCTAATACTTACACGAAATACAATACCTTGCAGCGAAGTATCTGTGATCTCTAACAACCAAACGGAAATTATAGGTGTTGATATAATGATAAAGGACGTGAAAATAAGAATCTACAATCTGTATAGCCCAACAGATAAGGATCTTACACTCTCAAACATGAAAATAACTGACACAAACTGCATTATTGTCGGAGACTTTAATAGCCGTTCAGAAAGATGGGGATACCCAGATACTGACAAAAGAGGAGATGAATTGGAGGACTGGGAAATAGACTCAAATCTCCATCTACTCAACAAAGCGGATGACACACCGAGCTTCTACTCCAGAAGATGGCTTACCACTTCTACTCCAGACTTAGCTTTCTGCACAGGAGACATCCTCCACAAAATTGATCGCCATGTGCTGGACCAATTAGCAGGTAGTGACCACAGACCAATCAAGCTTGAAATGAATATGGAGTATGTTCCACAGGAGCAAAAGCCCTTGCCCCGCTGGAATTACAAACGAGCAGATTGGGACAGATTTGCCATACTAACAGACAAATATTGTGAAAACATAAATACACGATATGGCAACATAAAGCAAATGGTGGAAAGTCTAAACAGAGCAATAATACAGGCAGCCACTGAGTCCATTCCAAGAGGAGCGAGGAAAAATTACAAACCATACTGGACTGAAGAACTACAAAGTTTGGAGGACAAAGTTGAAGATGCCAGGAAGACAGCAGAGAGAGAACAAACAATTGAAGCGAACATCTCTCTCAAAGCCATCTCAGCAAAATATAAAAGAACAGTAAATCAAACAACAAGAGATTGTTGGAGGGAAAAAACAGAACACCTGAATTTTGACAGGGATGGAAACAAACTATGGAAACTAGTGAAAGCCATGAACAATGAAGGACCTAGAAACAAACAAATAACAATTAAACAAGGAAATGCCTTGCTTACAGGCAAAAAGGCTGCAAATGCACTAATGGAACACTATGCAAATGCAAACCACATTGATATTACAACCGAACAGAAGAAAGCAATCAAAGACAAACAGATACATCATAGAAATACAGAGACAGCAGCAGAATATATGATGGCAAATCTAACAATGGAAGAAATGGAACAGGCAATGAATACCCTAAAAAAGAAGAAATCACCAGGAAAGGATGGAATCACAAATGAAATGCTAATAGGACTAGGCACCAAGGCAAAGAAGAAACTACTAGCAGTCCTAAATAACAGCTGGAAGAGAGGAATAGTCCCACAGGCATGGAAGGAAGCTATACTAATACCAGTCCCAAAGAAAGGAAAAGACCTGGAAGAACCAAATGGCTATCGACCTATCAGTCTACTTAGCTGTGTAGGAAAATTAATGGAACGCATTATCAATGGCAGGCTAACATGGCATCTGGAAGAAAACAAACTCTTAACACCACACCAAGCAGGATTCAGAAAATACAGATCCACTGAAGATCAAATAACCTATATAGCTCAGGAAATAGAGGATGCCTTCCAAGAGAAAAAGCACACACTAGCAGTCTGGATAGATTTAGAAAAAGCATTTGATAAAGTATGGAAGGAAGGACTGAAAGTAAAACTGCAAAACATGCATGTTTGTGGAAAAATGTATAAATGGATCAGCCACTACCTTGAGAACAGAACTGCCAGGACAAAAGTACAAGGACAAACAAGCAAAATGATGCTGCTGGAGCAAGGTGTCCCCCAAGGAGGAGTTCTTTCACCAACATTATTCCTAGCATATATAAATGACATCACAGAAAATTTTCCAGCCAGAGTACACACATCCTCCTTTGCAGATGACCTAGCCATATGGACATCTGAAGAATATATTAGTACAGCTAACAGCAGAATACAGCAAGCCTTATTAGCGCTAGAGGACTGGTCAAAATCATGGCTAGTGAAGATAAGTGAGGAGAAAACAACATGCACAGTGTTCTCCCTCTCAAATAAAACTCAGCAACCTAAGCTGGTATTGAATGGAAAAATATTGCGCCATGAAGAAAATCCAAATTATCTAGGAGTCACCTTTGATCGTCGCCTGACATGGAAGACACAGGTTGAGAAAAATCGAACAAGAGCAAGGCAGAGAATGGCAATCATGAAAAAGCTTGCTGGTACAACGTGGGGAGCAGATGAGAAAGTTCTCAAGAAGTTATATACTGGACGGGTGAGGCCAGTACTGGAATATGGCATTGCAGCTTGGGCAACAGCAGCTAAGTCAAACTTTAACAAAATAAGTAGAGTCCAAAACCAAGGAATGCGAATCATAACTGGAAGCCTGAAGACAACGCCTATTAATGAACTAGAAAAGATCACTTGTTTACAACCAATGCAGGATAGAAGAGATAGCAGAGCCCAGCAACAAGCAGAAAAATTTAGAAGATTGACAGACCACCCTATGTACAACAGATTTAATGGTTTTGGAAAGGGAAGACTGAAGCGTAGCAACTTTGTAGAAACTGCAAAACGAAGGATTAGGGCAGATCCTATACTTAACATATCAACAGTCAAGCCCATACACAATGCACACAAGTTCCCAGCTTGGAGACAGCAGCAACTGCCTGAGATGATAGAAAACATTCCTGGTATTGAGAAAAAGAACACTCAGCATGAAACCGAAAGAAGAGAAATAACCCTAAACTACATAAAAGAACATTACCCAAGCAGGAATTGGACCCATGCATATACAGATGGATCAGCCAAAAATTCAATAGAGAATGGAGGAGGAGGAATTCTCCTAAATTTAAAAAATGGAGTGAAAAAAACACATTCAATGGCAACTGGAAAATTTTCAAGTAACTTCAAAGCGGAGGTAGAGGCTTTGAAAACTGCAGCAGAAATGCTCCTGATGGAGGAAAATAAAGAGAAGCAAATAGCTATCTTCACAGATGCAAAGTCAGCTGTCTCAATACTCAAGAGCAATAACAGCACAGAACTAACTGACCTAAGAGCAGCACTCCATGGTCTATGCCAGAAATCCAAAAAAGTTGTAATACAGTGGATCCCATCACATTGCAGTATACCTGGAAACGAAGAGGCTGACAGACTGGCAAAAGAGGGCGGACGACTACCACAGCCTGACATAGACATAACCTATAATGAGGCAAAGAGGTTGATAAAAAGCACTTATAGAACCAAATGGGAATCTGAGCATCCAGGCCATCAGAAGGATGATGCATATTACAAACTCGACCGAAGAGAACAAGTAGCAATCTTCAGACTCCGCACAGGACATAACAGGCTGAAATACCACTTGTTCAATAAACTAAAGATAGGAGATACCGATGAATGTAATTGTAGAACTGGAAAAATGACAGCAAAACATTTGCTGCAGGATTGCCCAACGTATGCAGAACAGAGAAAGATATTTTGGCCCACACCTGCTTCATTTGAGGACAAGCTCTATGGAGATATCAACAAGCTCAAGTTGACCGCAGCTTACTTTAACTACATACAGGTTGACATTTAAAGGTGCATGAAGACCCAGAGGCATGAAATGGAATATTGCTTGGATAGCAAATCCATTATGTGGAAAGTCCAAATCGAAAGCTCGCTGTGTGGGCTTCATAAAAGGTGGAAAAGTGTCCTAGTGGCACGAAATGGAATATTGCTTGGATAGCAAATCCGTTACGTGGAAAGTCCGAATCAAAAGCCCATTGTGTGGGCTTCATAAAAGGTGGAAAAGTGTCCTAGTGGCATGAAATGGAATATTGCTTGGATAGCAAATCCATTACGTGGAAAGTCCGTATCTAAAGCCCACTGTGTGGACTTCATAAAAGGTGGAAAAGTGTCCTAGTGGCACGAAATGGAATATTGCTTGGATAGCAAATCCATTACATGGAAAGTCCGAATCGAAAGCTCACTGTGTGGATGTCATCTGCAGACTGCATACTTCTGGTTTCCGGAAGAACAGCCTATGGTGAACGGAAGGCCCAATATACGGAAGTGAGGCTAAGCAGCCATGTGCAGGACGTGACGATTCCTTGGGTGAGCCCAGTACCAGAGCGCTATGTATCGGCTCTGCAATTATGGAAGCCTCCTTGGATGGCGGGGAATGCCCATGGTCTGCCCCTGCCTTCCCTTGAGGGCTGACCAGGATCTTTGGCTGTTCTATATGGACCAGCTGGGATGGGGGATAACACCACAACAGTGAGAGTCAAACGTCCTAAGAAACCCCCGGGAAGGTTAACCCGGTCAACAAATGCCCGCAGAAGTCGGATGTGTCGGCCTAACGGCGCAAGAACGCAGCTCTGCTGTAAACAGGCACAACGCAATCACATCCGAAAAAAAACTCCGGATGAACGAAGAAGAAGAAGAAACAACAATAACAATTAACAAGGAAATGCCTTGCTTACAGGAAAAAAGGCTGCAAATGCACTAATGGAACACTATGCCAGTGCAAACCACATTGATATTACAGCCGAACAGAAGAAAGCAATCAAAGATAAACAGATACATCATAGATATACAGAGACAGCAGCAGAATATATGATGGCAAATCTAACAATGGAAGAAATGGAACAGGCAATGAATACCCTAAAAAAGAAGACATCACCAGGAAAGGATGGAATCACAAATGAAATGCTAATAGGACTAGGCACTAAGGCAAAAAAGAAACTACTAGCAGTCCTAAATTACAGCTGGAAGAGGGGAATAGTCCCACAGGCATGGAAGGAAGCTATACTAATACCAGTCCCAAGAAAGGAAAAGACCTGGAAGAACCAAATGGCTATCGACCTATCAGTCTTCTTAGCTGTGTAGGAAAATTAATGGAACGCATTATCAATGGCAGGCTAACATGGCATCTGGAAGAAAACCAACTCTTAACACCTCACCAAGCAGGATTCAGAAAGTACAGATCCTACTGAAGATCAAATAACCTATATAGCTCAGGAAATAGAGGATGCCTTCCAAGAGAAAAAGCACACACTAGCAGTCTGGATAGATTTAGAAAAAGCATTTGATAAAGTATGGAAGGAAGGACTGAAAGTAAAACTGCAAAAAATGCATGTTTGCGGGAAAATGTACAAATGGATCAGCCACTACCTTGAGAACAGAACTGCCAGGACAAAAGTACAAGGACAAACCAGCAAAATGATGCTGTTGGAGCAAGGTGTCCCCCAAGGAGGAGTTCTTTCACCAACATTATTCCTAGCATATATAAACGACATCACGGAAAATTTTCCAGCCAGAGTACACACATCATCCTTTGCAGATGACCTAGCCATATGGACATCTGAAGAATATATTAGTACAGCTAACAGCAGAATACAGCAAGCCCTATTAGCGCTAGAGGACTGGTCAAAATCATGGCTAGTGAAGATAAGTGAGGAGAAAACAACATGCACAGTGTTCTCCCTCTCAACTAAAACTCAGCAACCTAAGCTGGTATTGAATGGAAAAATATTGCGCCATGAAGAAAATCCAAACTATCTAGGAGTCACCTTTGATCGTCGCCTGACATGGAAGACACAGGTTGAGAAAAATCGAACAAGAGCAAGGCAAAGAATGGCAATCATGAAAAAGCTTGCTGGTACAACAGTGGGGAGCAGATGAGAAAGTTCTCAAGAAGTTATATACTGGACGGGTGAGGCCAGTACTGGAATATGGCATTGCAGCTTGGGCAACAGCAGCTAAGTCAAACTTTAACAAAATAAGTAGAGTCCAAAATCAAGGAATGCGAATCATAACTGGAAGCCTGAAGACAACGCCTATTAATGAATTAGAAAAGATCACTTGTTTACAACCAATGCAGGATAGAAGAGATAGCAGAGCCCAGCAACAAGCAGAAAAATTTAGAAGATTGACAGACCACCCTATGTACAACAGATTTAATGGTTTTGGAAAGGGAAGACTGAAGCGTAGCAACTTTGTAGAAACTGCAAAACGAAGGATTAGGTCAGATCCTATTCTTAACATATCAACAGTCAAGCCCATACACAATGCACACAAGTTCCCAGCTTGGAGACAGCAGCAACTGCCTGAGATGATAGAAAACATTCCTGGTATTGAGAAAAAGAACACTCAGCATGAAACCGAAAGAAGAGAAATAACCCTAAACTACATAAAAGAACATTACCCAAGCAGGAATTGGACCCATGCATATACAGATGGATCAGCCAAAAATTCAATAGAGAATGGAGGAGGAGGAATTCTCCTAAATTTAAAAAATGGAGCGAAAAAAACACATTCAATGGCAACTGGAAAATTTTCAAGTAACTTCAAAGCGGAGGTAGAGGCTCTGAAAACTGCAGCAGAAATGCTCCTGATGGAGGAAAATAAAGAGAAGCAAATAGCTATCTTCACAGATGCAAAGTCAGCTGTCTCAATACTGAAGAGCAATAACAGCACAGAACTAACTGACCTAAGAGCAGCACTCCATGGTCTATGCCAGAAATCCAAAAAAGTTGTAATACAGTGGATCCCATCACATTGCAGTATACCTGGAAACGAAGAGGCTGACAGACTGGCAAAAGAGGGCGGACGACTACCACAGCCTGACATAGACATAACCTATAATGAGGCAAAGAGGTTGATAAAAAGCACTTATAGAACCAAATGGGAATCAGAGCATCCAGGCCATCAGAAGGATGATGCATATTACAAACTCGACCGAAGAGAACAAGTAGCAATCTTCAGACTCCGCACAGGACATAACAGGCTGAAATACCACTTGTTCAATAAACTAAAGATAGGAGATACCGATGAATGTAATTGTAGAACTGGAAAAATGACAGCAAAACATTTGCTGCAGGATTGCCCAACGTATGCAGAACAGAGAAAGATATTTTGGCCCACACCTGCTTCATTTGAGGACAAGCTCTATGGAGATATCAACAAGCTCAAGTTGACCGCAGATTACTTTAACTATATACAGGTTGACATTTAAAGGTGCATGAAGACCCAGAGGCATGAAATGGAATATTGCTTGGATAGCAAATCCATTACGTGGAAAGTCCAAATCAAAAGCCCATTGTGTGGGCTTCATAAAAGGTGGAAAAGTGTCCTAGTGGCACGAAATGGAATATTGCTTGGATAGCAAATCCAATACGTGGAAAGTCCGAATCAAAAGCCCACTGTGTGGGCTTCATAAAAGGTGGAAAAGTGTCCTAGTGGCACGAAATGGAATATTGCTTGGATAGCAAATCCATTACGTGGAAAGTCTGAATCAAAAGCCCACTGTGTGGGCTTCATAAAAGGTGGAAAAGTGTCCTAGTGGCACGAAATGGAATATTGCTTGGCTAGCAAATCCATTACATGGAAAGTCCGAATCGAAAGCTCACTGTGTGGATGTCATCTGCAGACTGCATACTTCTGGTTTCCGGAAGAACAGCCTATGGTGAACGGAAGGCCCAATATACGGAAGTGAGGCTAAGCAGCCATGTGCAGGACGTGACGATTCCTTGGGTGAGCCCAGTACCAGAGCGCTATGTATCGGCTCTGCAAGTATGGAAGCCTCCTTGGATGGCGGGGAATGCCCATGGTCTGCCCCTGCCTTCCCTTGAGGGCTGACCAGGATCTTTGGCTGTTCTATATGGACCAGCTGGGATGGGGGATAACACCACAACAGTGAGAGTCAAACGTCCTAAGAAACCCCCGGGAAGGTTAACCCGGTCAACAAATGCCCGCAGAAGTCGGATGTGTCGGCCTAACGGCGCAAGAACGCAGCTCTGCTGTAAACAGGCACAACGCAATCACATCCGAAAAAAAACTCCGGATGAACGAAGAAGAAGAAGAAGGAACCACATCTCTGTTGCTCCCAAATTCATGCCCCTTGGTTAAGAATTTTCCCTTCTATTTACATTTCACATTTTGGTGTCACTTTTTTTTGGTTTGTTTCTTAAATATCACCATTGTTAATGTTTTCGTGCTATTTAAGGATAGTTCTTTCTTTGCACTCTCCGTTACTACAATCTCCAGCAATTGTTGTAGGCCTTTTACATTATCCGCCAGCATTACTGTGTCATCTGCATAGCGTATATTGTTTATATTATAACCTCCGATTAGTATTCCCAGCATATATTCAATCTCTCTCATTACTACTATAGAGGGAGAAGAGATCCGGTGACAAAACACATCCCTGTCGTACTCCTAGCTTTATTTGCTCATAATTGCCCTCTTTATTTCCCATTTTAATTGCTGGTACTTGGTTCCAGTGTGTTTTATTATTCTGAGAACATTCCCATAAATGTTGAAATCTTCCCACTAGCTGAATGTTCTATTTGCAGTGTCATCTGCTGGAAGTTGAATGCTCTATTTGGAGTGTTATCTGCTGGAAGCTAAATGCTATATTTGCAGTGTTATCTGCTGAGAGCTGAATGCTCTATTTGCAGTGATATCTGCTGGAAACCGAATGCTCTATTTGCAGCTCTTTGCAACCACATAACATGATAAATAAATTCAGGGGCTGTTGTTCTGTGTCGACAGTTTCGTTTGCTATGCGTATGTTCAGATATTGTTCACACCGAAGACGGCTTGCTTGAGATCTTCACCGGTTTCCGAGAGTGTGTCTTGATAGGTCTATTAGGTGCTCTCTCTCTCTCTCTCTCTCTCTCTCTCTCTCTCTCTCTCTCTCTCTCTCTCTCTCTCTATATATATATATATATATATATATATATATATATATATATATATATATATATATATCTGTCTGTCTGTCTGTCTGTCTGTCTGTCTGTCTGTCTGTCTGTCTGTCTGTCTGTCTGTCTGTCTGTCTGTCTGTCTGTCTGTCTGTCTGTCTGTCTAGTGAAGTCAGCTTCATCAGTAATTTGCTTTGATGTTCATTATTTACAAATGACAGTCTGTGAAACCCATTTGGTCGAGGTGTGCTCCGAGTTTGCAATGTCTTGTTCTAAGTCTGACGATCCTTTTCTGCGCGTTTCTGCCAAGCTCATTTTAATCTGTGCTCGAGTCTTTCGTTGTCGTTTGTCTTTCTCCAAAAGCATCCGCCAACTACGCAGACCCACAGACATCGTCTTGCAGTGGATTGGATAACTTGCCGACAGACGCCCATATTACCATCTCAAACCACATCACCCTTGAAAGATGTTGCAGTGAAGGAAGCAAATGGTGCTTCAGCCGTGATAATTAGCAGCCTTACGATGGAAACAATGGCTGTAACCAATGCTCGGAACTGGCTTGGCGTGATAAAGAACCCTCACACATGTATGCTGAGTGACTTAATCAACAGGCTTAATTAAGAAAGCTACACTTGGCACTCTGGCAGGTAACAAGCCAGGTGATCGGTTGGCAGACATGGCTGTGACCAAAGAGCGAAAATAGTAGTGGATGGGCCAGACATCATCAATGCTATGTTGTTTGTCTATCAAGAATGATGATGACCATTCATTTCATCCAGTGGGGTTGACAGTTTGGTGCCGTGGGTTCTAAGATGGCTGATAAGGCCTATTTTGGCTCTAAATGTTCTTTGACAATGTGCGCAAAGAATGCTTGACGTTCCTTTAGGAGGATCTCCTGCTGTGGTTTGTATGTGTGTGTGTGTGTGTGTGTGTGTGTGTGTGTGTGTGTGTGAGTGAGTGAGTGAGTGTGTGTGTGTGTGTGTGTGTGTGTGTGTGTGTGTGTGTGTGTGTGTGTGTGTGTGCTGTCTTTTTTTTTCCACAGCTCTTGCAATCCTCATTGCTTCACATGTGACTACACCCTTGCATAATGATGTACGTCAGGAATTTCGTTCTTTGGCAACAGTCTCCCAGGTGTCGTGATGAATTCCAAAAGCTTTTAGTGAGATCTTCAGAGTCAGCTTTATAAGAGACCACATGACGGACAGGCGACTTTAAGGACACTTGAGAATTTGCTTCCTTGTTCAGACTGAAGGAGATGGGATTGAGGCGGGGCGTCGCCAGAGATAAACATTTTGCCAAGAGCACAAGACATTTGATACACCAACACAGAACTGGTGCGAACAGCCATTTTTTGTTTGTTTGTTGCGCTCGCTCGCTTTTGAACTCAAGCGTAGTCCATACACAACTATGTATAGTAGTGATGGACTGAATTTTGCTTGTGGGTTAGCTTTCCCTGTTAACAGTGACCCTCGACATCAGTCAAACCCACTCCGCCTGCAGAGGTACTTGTAATTTACGTCCCCAAGTCAAGGTCGACAGGTCAACATTTTAGTCCAGCTGTCCGGTGTAGGGGTTGAACCGCTTACCTCGGCATCAGCACACCGGATGTTTAAGACAACGTTCTCATCCATTCGGGTATGCGGACCTGCGAACAGTCATTATACGGTGGTGGATGTTAAAAATGGGGGAGAGGGGAGGAGGGGGGGGGCAGAGATTGTGTCATCCGTGGACCTGTTCGCAGTGCGACAATGCCCACTCTCGCTAACCACTTCCCTCAATCGTCCTGGAAGATTGCAGGTAGCGGTCTTGTAATATGATTATTAGCCCACATTGAGCCTTGAGTCTTTCATTCTTGTACACCCACGACTCAGTAGTGGGCTATGTCCTCGTTTGATTTTGTTTTTGAATTAGACGGCAATTTCGATAGGACGCCCGTACGTATTCATCACCACTATCTACTTCTTCTTCCTGTTCCTCTTCTTGTCTTAGCCTCTCTATCGTCGTCAATGTTGTCGTCCTTCTCCTCCTCCTTCTCCTTCTCCTCCTTCTCCTCGTCCTCCTCCTCCTCCTCCTTCTTCTTCTTCTTCTTCTTCTTCTTCTTCTTCTTCTTCTTCTTCTTCTTCTTCTTCTTGTCTTCGTCGTCGTCGTCGTCGTCCTCCTCCTCCTCCTTCTACTGCTACTCCTTGGTGTGTATCTTTTTACAACAAACGTGTTATATGTGTACCTTCGACCGACCCCACCGACTCCTCGGCATTCGTGAACAGGGTCAGCCCTCCAACATAGTCTAATCTAGCAGGGTAATAACTGTGGTGGGTGGGTGTAAAGTAAACCAAGTTTAAGAATCACTGGGCTCGGATTTCCCTTCTACCCTTGACAAGCACGAGGCACTATTTTCTTAGCGCGCAGGTATATTTCTGCCAAGTATGCGGTCTCAGTGTGCATTTCCCGCTCGTGCATTTTACTGCGCTAATATGGTATGCGTCAATACGAACTACCATCTCATGACATGACCCTGGAATGAAACCAGATATCCAGCCGTTGTTTTTGCCTACTATCTGCCACATGTCACCCGGTCTCCGTTCACTTGATTGAGTTCTGCATTTGATTGTTTCCATAACCATTATCGGATGTTCCCATACGCTACTGTTTAGTGTGGTGTCCTCGTTACCCGTTAGAATGTTGCTTTTTATTTTTGGACAGTATTGTATCTGTCTACCTCCAAATAACACCCACCCCCCCCCCCCTCTCTCTCACTAGAATACTGATTGTCTGGTTGTCTGTCTATCTGTCTGTCTGTCTACATCTCATTCTCTGAGATGCTCTGTCACTCAATGAAAGCAGGGAGATATGCAGAGCAGAGTGTCAGACGGTTCAGAGTGCTCAATTCTGAACCCTTTGGGGGAAAACAAAGTTTGTTCGTTCGTTCTCTTTGTCTCTGTCTGTCTGTCTGTCTGCATCTCTCTCTCTCTCTCTCTCTCTCTCTCTCTCTCTCTCTCTCTCTCTCTCTCTCTCTCTCTCTCTCTCTCTCTCTCTCTCTCATTCGCTCTCGCGTTCTCAGTCTGTCTCAGAATATTAGAAGAGCCTACAAGACCTATTCTCAACGTCAAAAGCATAATGTGCCATGCCGACAAGCGTTGGCTGGAAGTTTTGCCATCTCACATTTTCACCAGAGAAGAGTCTATATTCAGACCAGTACTCCTGCCCCGATGATGCCTTGTGACCAAGCCACCCAACTTTCCACAATTTGAACTTTTTGAAAGCAAAAGTTCATTCGTTCCCTCTCTTACTCTTATTGAGGTGCCCACCTCTCTGTCTCGTTTATTTGAGTGTTTACGAAAATGCATATCTTTTGTGCGTGTCTGCATCGAACCCTGAGCTGTAAATTCTCATTAGAAAATCTGTCATCGGCTGTTTAATCCAAGCAATTTATGTAATATACTACCAGGCATGCTACCACACACACACACACACGCGCGCGCGCGCACACACACACAGACACACACACTCAGACGCATTTGCTTACAGACGTGTTGTGGTCTCCTTGGCGATGTGGTTAGACTATCTTTCTCGCGGTCCGAAGGTTGTGGGTTCGATTCTGGGTTCATTCATTCAGTTCAGTGTGAGTGCAGTTTTCTCGAAATCTTCTTGGAGTTGTCGCTAGAGCTAAGGAGTTTGGGCTGTGTGCGACGCTTTCGGCAGACCGCCGTGCGGAAGGAGACAGATCTGCATGGGGTAAAACTCAGTGCAACGATATCGACCCGCTCGCCCAGTAAATCTCCTTTTGAACATTTGCTGATATGTCATCAAACTAACCCTTGAGCTTTTCAGCGAAAGTGAAACATGGCACACGGCACATACATAACGCCAACATTCAATCAATCAATCAATCATGTGCCATGCCGGAAAGCGTGGGCGGTCAAGACTCTCCATTTCACTCGATCACCAGCGTCGTGGATCAGCTCAGTGTTCCTGTCCCGTCCATGCCATCCAGGTATTTTCCTCTCGGTCTTCCTCTTGGTCAATGAAACTGAAAAACAAAAACTTTTACAAACACTCATTTACTGCCTATATAGTACCTTGCGGCGTATGGCGCGTGGGGGAGGAGGGGGGGGGGGTGTCTTGAGCCTGGGGAATTAAGGCCTCCTATCCAGTACAATCGCCGCGAACTGTGCATTCGAACGCGAGTCTCCCGAAGAAGAATCCGGTATTCTTCTTCTTCTTCTTCGTTCATCCGGAGTTTTTTTTCGGATGTGATTGCGTTGTGCCTGTTTACAGCAGAGCTGCGTTCTTGCGCCGTTAGGCCGACACATCCGACATCTGCGGGCATTTGTTGACCGGGTTAACCTTCCCGGGGGTTTCTTAGGACGTTTGACTCTCACTGTTGTGGTGTTATCCCCCATCCCAGCTGGTCCATATAGAACAGCCAAAGATCCTGGTCAGCCCTCAAGGGAAGGCAGGGGCAGACCATGGGCATTCCCCGCCATCCAAGGAGGCTTCCATACTTGCAGAGCCGATACATAGCGCTCTGGTACTGGGCTCACCCAAGGAATCGTCACGTCCTGCACATGGCTGCTTAGCCTCACTTCCTTATAGTGGGCCTTCCGTTCACCATAGGCTGTTCTTCCGGAAACCAGAAGTATGCAGTCTGCAGATGACATCCACACAGTGAGCTTTCGATTCGGACTTTCCACGTAATGGATTTGCTATCCAAGCAATATTCCATTTCATGCCACTAGGACACTTTTCCACCTTTTATGAAGCCCACACAATGGGCTTTTGATTCGGACTTTCCACGTAATGGATTTGCTATCAAGCAATATTCCATTTCGTGCCACTTGGACACTTTTCCACCTTTTATGAAGCCCACACAGCGAGCTTTCGATTTGGACTTTCCACATAATGGATTTGCTATCCAAGCAATATTTCATTTCATGCCTCTGGGTCTTCATGCACCTTTAAATGTCAACCTGTATGTAGTTAAAGTAAGCTGCGGTCAACTTGAGCTTGTTGATATCTCCATAGAGCTTGTCCTCAAATGAAGCAGGTGTGGGCCAAAATATCTTTCTCTGTTCTGCATACGTTGGGCAATCCTGCAGCAAATGTTTTGCTGTCATTTTTCCAGTTCTACAATTACATTCATCAGTATCTCCTATCTTTAGTTTATTGAACAAGTGGTATTTCAGCCTGTTATGTCCTGTGCGGAGTCTGAAGATTGCTACTTGTTCTCTTCGGTCGAGTTTGTAATATGCATCATCCTTCTGATGGCCTGGATGCTCAGATTCCCATTTGGTTCTATAAGTGCTTTTTATCAACCTCTTTGCCTCATTATAGGTTATGTCTATGTCAGGCTGTGGTAGTCGTCCGCCCTCTTTTGCCAGTCTGTCAGCCTCTTCGTTTCCAGGTATACTGCAATGTGATGGGATCCACTGTATTACAACTTTTTTGGATTTCTGGCATAGACCATGGAGTGCTGCTCTTAGGTCAGTTAGTTCTGTGCTGTTATTGCTCTTGAGTATTGAGACAGCTGACTTTGCATCTGTGAAGATAGCTATTTGCTTCTCTTTATTTTCCTCCATCAGGAGCATTTCTGCTGCAGTTTTCAAAGCCTCTACCTCCGCTTTGAAGTTACTTGAAAATTTTCCAGTTGCCATTGAATGTGTTTTTTTCACTCCATTTTTTAAATTTAGGAGAATTCCTCCTCCTCCATTCTCTATTGAATTTTTGGCTGATCCATCTGTATATGCATGGGTCCAATTCCTGCTTGGGTAATGTTCTTTTATGTAGTTTAGGGTTATTTCTCTTCTTTCGGTTTCATGCTGAGTGTTCTTTTTCTCAATACCAGGAATGTTTTCTATCATCTCAGGCAGTTGCTGCTGTCTCCAAGCTGGGAAGTTGTGTGCATTGTGTATGGGCTTGACTGTTGATATGTTAAGTATAGGATCTGCCCTAATCCTTCGTTTTGCAGTTTCTACAAAGTTGCTACGCTTCAGTCTTCCCTTTCCAAAACCATTAAATCTGTTGTACATAGGGTGGTCTGTCAATCTTCTAAATTTTTCTGCTTGTTGCTGGGCTCTGCTATCTCTTCTATCCTGCATTGGTTGTAAACAAGTGATCTTTTCTAGTTCATTAATAGGCGTTGTCTTCAGGCTTCCAGTTATGATTCGCATTCCTTGGTTTTGGACTCTACTTATTTTGTTAAAGTTTGACTTAGCTGCTGTTGCCCAAGCTGCAATGCCATATTCCAGTACTGGCCTCACCCGTCCAGTATATAACTTCTTGAGAACTTTCTCATCTGCTCCCCACGTTGTACCAGCAAGCTTTTTCATGATTGCCATTCTCTGCCTTGCTCTTGTTCGATTTTTCTCAACCTGTGTCTTCCATGTCAGGCGACGATCAAAGGTGACTCCTAGATAGTTTGGATTTTCTTCATGGCGCAATATTTTTCCATTCAATACCAGCTTAGGTTGCTGAGTTTTATTTGAGAGGGAGAACACTGTGCATGTTGTTTTCTCCTCACTTATCTTCACTAGCCATGATTTTGACCAGTCCTCTAGCGCTAATAAGGCTTGCTGTATTCTGCTGTTAGCTGTACTAATATATTCTTCAGATGTCCATATGGCTAGGTCATCTGCAAAGGAGGATGTGTGTACTCTGGCTGGAAAATTTTCTGTGATGTCATTTATATATGCTAGGAATAATGTTGGTGAAAGAACTCCTCCTTGGGGGACACCTTGCTCCAGCAGCATCATTTTGCTTGTTTGTCCTTGTACTTTTGTCCTGGCAGTTCTGTTCTCAAGGTAGTGGCTGATCCATTTATACATTTTTCCACAAACATGCATGTTTTGCAGTTTTACTTTCAGTCCTTCCTTCCATACTTTATCAAATGCTTTTTCTAAATCTATCCAGACTGCTAGTGTGTGCTTTTTCTCTTGGAAGGCATCCTCTATTTCCTGAGCTATATAGGTTATTTGATCTTCAGTGGATCTGTATTTTCTGAATCCTGCTTGGTGTGGTGTTAAGAGTTTGTTTTCTTCCAGATGCCATGTTAGCCTGCCATTGATAATGCGTTCCATTAATTTTCCTACACAGCTCAGTAGACTGATAGGTCGATAGCCATTTGGTTCTTCCAGGTCTTTTCCTTTCTTTGGGACTGGTATTAGTATAGCTTCCTTCCATGCCTGTGGGACTATTCCTCTCTTCCAGCTGTTATTTAGGACTGCTAGTAGTTTCTTCTTTGCCTTGGTGCCTAGTCCTATTAGCATTTCATTTGTGATTCCATCCTTTCCTGGTGATTTCTTCTTTTTTAGGGTATTCATTGCCTGTTCCATTTCTTCCATTGTTAGATTTGCCATCATATATTCTGCTGCTGTCTCTGTATTTCTATGATGTGTCTGTTTGTCTTTGATTGCTTTCTTCTGTTCGGTTGTAATATCAATGTGGTTTGCATTTGCATAGTGTTCCATTAGTGCATTTGCAGCCTTTTTGCCTGTAAGCAAGGCATTTCCTTGTTTAATTGTTATTTGTTTGTTTCTAGGTCCTTCATTGTTCATGGCTTTCACTAGTTTCCATAGTTTGTTTCCATCCCTGTCAAAATTCAGGTTTTCTGTTTTTTCCCTCCAACAATCTCTTGTTGTTTGATTTACTGTTCTTTTATATTTTGCTGAGATGGCTTTGAGAGAGATGTTTGCTTCAATTGTTTGTTCTCTCTCTGCTGTCTTCCTGGCATCTTCAACTTTGTCCTCCAAACTTTGTAGTTCTTCAGTCCAGTATGGTTTGTAATTTTTCCTCGCTCCTCTTGGAATGGACTCAGTGGCTGCCTGTATTATCGCTCTGTTTAGACTTTCCACCATTTGCTTTATGTTGCCATATCGTGTATTTATGTTTTCACAATATTTGTCTGTTAGTATGGCAAATCTGTCCCAATCTGCTCGTTTGTAATTCCAGCGGGGCAAGGGCTTTTGCTCCTGTGGAACATACTCCATATTCATTTCAAGCTTGATTGGTCTGTGGTCACTACCTGCTAATTGGTCCAGCACATGGCGATCGATTTTGTGGAGGATGTCTCCTGTGCAGAAAGCTAAGTCTGGAGTAGAAGTGGTAAGCCATCTTCTGGAGTAGAAGCTCGGTGTGTCATCCGCTTTGTTGAGTAGATGGAGATTTGAGTCTATTTCCCAGTCCTCCAATTCATCTCCTCTTTTGTCAGTATCTGGGTATCCCCATCTTTCTGAACGGCTATTAAAGTCTCCGACAATAATGCAGTTTGTGTCAGTTATTTTCATGTTTGAGAGTGTAAGGTCCTTATCTGCTGGGCTATACAGATTGTAGATTCTTATTTTCACGTCCTTTATCATTATGTCAACACCTATAATTTCCGTTTGGTTGTCAGAGATCACAGATACTTCGCTGCAAGGTATTGTATTTCGTGTAAGTATTAGAACTCCTCCTTTGTGTCCTTCGCGGTCGAAACGTGTGGCCTGATATCCTCTGACTGAGAATTTGTGATTGGCGCTGAGGTGTGTCTCTTGAATGCATGCCACATCTATTCTATCTTTATGAAGACGATGTGTTAGGGAGTCTTTCTTCTTGTAAACTCCTTCGGCATTCCACTGTAGTATGTTGAGTGTCCGGGGTATTTGGTCAATAGCTCTTAACCTACTCCTCTGTGCCTTGACTCCACAGCACAGGGGAAGGTGACCACCAGTAGTCATGGGTGGACCCCCTCGAGGCAGGGGGCCCGGCACTATCACCGCCTGATGGGACTTCACGGGATTAGCACCATATCGATTAATTTTGATTTGTGACATCATGAATTAAGTTACGTTGCACTGCTTTGTCAAGCCTGTGGCTCAGTACATCCGATTTCGACAAGCATTTATTCGGGATGCTTTCCCTAGCCTTTGACTGTCCCCAGTCTACCTACAAGGCAGCAGGTTTCACGTTGCACTGCTTTGTCAAGCCTGTGGCTCAGTACATCCGATTTCGACAAGCATGTATTTGGGGTGCTTTCCCTAGCCTTTGACTGTCCTCAGTCTACCTACAAGGCAGCAGGTTTGTGTGTCTCTTCGTCTGGTCCCTCGCCCTTGACCTGTCCGACATGGGTGGCCCTACCAGTAGCTGTGCTACCGTCGGCATAGCTCTTGGGGTCATTGGGACGCACAAGCCCCTCTACCTCGTCACGGTGGACACACAGCAGAGGGGAATCCGGTATTCTAGCCACTCGGCCAGCCGATGGCCACACACTGCAAGGTACTATATAGGCAGTAAATGACAGTTATGAAACTCATAAACATCTCATATGTATTATTTATAAACATTGACATGCACACAAAACACGACACTAAAACACAGTAACAGAATCAGCACGTACAGCTTAGTCAGTTGTCATATGCGTTGCAGTCATGAAAACTACCAGTGGGCAGATAATAAACACAAGAACAAGTGATACAACATGGTAATGTATATTCTGGAAAATAAAACTTGGTGTCTATGTCTGTCTGTTACAGACTGTGGACGGTGTAATGAAAGGAAACACTGACAAAGAATCGATAAGCACATCCTATGCGATTGTGTAAAGTTATAGTTATAAGTCAGGTGTTAGTCAGATATGACTCAGCTACCTTATGACTGTAGACCAGTGGTTCTCAAATGGTGGGGAATTCCCCCCTAGGGGGAAATTTTAGGGTTTCCAAGGGGGGGGGGAGGGGATTAAGATTATTTAAGATTCGCATTAATACAAGAACCAGTTACTTGATATTGTTTTTCCCTCTAAATTTTACGGTTCTGTACTTCTCGCCCTAATGAAATTCGTTTTATAACGTAAGTAGACCCGCAAATCACGTTTTATGTAGATGTCTAGACTTGTTCTAGTATGTGTTATTAAATTTAGCTTCCAGTTTTTATGTATACTGTGTAAGGGTGGGGGGATTTATAGGGAGGAAATTCGAAAGGGAGGGGGGGGGGAATGACGTTCTGAACAAATGGTAAAGGGGGGCATGGGCCAAAAAAGGTTGAGAACCACTGCTGTAGACGCTACTGCCTGATTTACGTTAGCGCCGAATGTTGGGCGGTGCTTGCCAAACCCGACACTCTAAATTGTGCCTTTGGCTTCAGGTAAGGGAGAATAATTGGGAGGGTTGAAGCCTTATCCCGGTGCGAGGAAATGCAACCTAAAGATTAAATGTCATGGCAGGGCAGACCAGGCCCTAAGCCTTGGTCTGCATCTGGTCTAGGGTGGAAGCTCCGACATGCGGACAGTTAGAGTACTGAATGCTGATCCAGCAGCTTCTGCAGCTTGTCTTGTTCCAGATGTATTGGTATTACCTTTCTGCCAAGTAGCAGGTGTGACGCAATAAGATAAATTAGAAAATATCAGAGAATCCCAAAACCAAAATGCTAAGAAATCCAAGCACATGACGTGTCAACGCAGAAACGTCACCAAAGATTGTTAACAACAACAAAAAACAGACGGAATTGGGAGATTCTTTGGAGCGGCAGCTCATCTTGATTTGGGAAATATCGGTTGGCTAAGCATAGGCTTTATATCGCATTAGTGGCTGAATTAGTAATTGGCATGGCGAAACAATCTGTGGATACAACGTGCATCGAAGCCACAAATAAACAGACAGACAAACGCAGAATCTCGATGCCTGAAAATTGGCAGAAAGGACATTGCGAGGATAGAGAGAAGCGCGTCGTGTGGACGGGCAAGGACATTGTTTAGAACGCGAATGCAGATGGCTTTGGATATGTTACTAATATTAATTATAATTGTAATACTGCCTGCCTGGTCAGAACAGGCACAGCATGTTATTATTTATTATTGTCGTTGTTACAAGCCTGAGCATTGCAGAAAATAAACACCGTTTCAACTTTCAAAGTCCATTGGAGTAGATTTCCTTTTTCAGTTCAGGTTTGGCTTCTTAAACCTGCTTTTGGCGACTGTTGTTTACGAGCCGTGGTTGAATTGTTTGAATTATATTATTTACCCCGAGATGACGCTTGGCAGGACATGGGGACTTCGTATCTGAGAAGCCAACTACGGTAAGCCAATCAGCCACCTGGATATATATACGATATTGAAACATCTTGCTGCCCACGTCATGAAATTTATATTATTTGTCGCAGTATGTTTTGATAATCGACATTACGAAATGTCGCTTCACTAATGGCCGACGCTCATTCAATTCTGGTCTAGAGGCGTAAAGGACGTTTGTCAGCGCATCTGGACATTATCTCACAGATTTTTGAGTGCATATTTATACAGGGCACTACGGAGTTTATATCGGACAGCTGTACTATACTCCACTGAAATTTTATCAGGATATCTGGACTTAACACCACTGCACTTACGTCAGGACATTATGACCTTACACCACTGCACTTACGTCAGGACATTATGACCTTACACCCCTGCACTTACGTCAGGACGTAGGACATTACACCACGGAACTATTCTCAGGACATTTGTAATTACAATACTCAACAATTATCGGACTTTTACACCGAACAACAGCGATCTGTTATCACGACCTTTATGCTAAATTTTGTTCGTCAGATGGAAAGTACAACGAATACGTACATCAGCAAACTGGAGATATTATTCACACGTGGATATCTGCATCATCAGCAACCTAAAGACAGCACCACCACCACTGTATTACTTATACAAAGGCCAGTATACTTGTTTGTTTATTGTGATTGTTTAGCATTCTAATTGGGTGTTTGCTTTCTAAAATTTAAGACTATAGCCATGGCCGATTTCTTTTCGTCATAATTACGTGGGCGGTTGGGGGGATATCCTAGTGCTAAATAAATTTATTTATATGGCACAAGGATACGTTCTGTACTAACGGTCGTCAGCTCGTTGCGAATTTTTTATTTTTGTAGCGACCTCGCATTTAATTAGTACGTGTGTCGTTTAGTGATAGTCTTATCCGTTTGTTACCTATCAGTTATCAATATTTCTTTTATATGTGATTAGATATGTGCGTTACGTTTCGCTTACTTCTCTCGTAACTGTTTATTTGCTTGTGGCGTGCTATCCTTTACATTTACTATATTTTCTACCTATTTTCTGGAGTTTACATATTGTAACGAGTTGGGACGATATTTATTTCTCGCCAGGCTTACTGCTTTGTTCAGTAATTTTGTTTACAACATTATTGATTTTGTTGGCATTTCGTTTAACAGTTTATAATTTTGATACATTTACTGCTACCTTCCCAACGCATTTGCATTTTGTCGATTGTGCATCGCGCGCATATATTTTGTATTTTAACTATATAATTTGCAGCGCATTAGGACAACATGTCGACACTACATGATTTTATGGATATGGGTGAAAAGTCTGGTTTGAACGGCCAGGAACTCAGAACTTGGGCAAAGCAAAAGTTTAAAGAGTTTCAAGCTTAACAGCGGAAGGAAAGAGCAGAAAGATTAGCAGCAGAGAAAGAGGCGAAGAACTGCAAGCAGCACGTGAAAGGGAAGAGAGGGCAGCAACCAAAGAAGCTGAACACGAAGCTAGAGAATTGCAGATAACGATAGACAAACAAGATAAGCATCGGAAAAAGAAATGAAAGAAAAGGAGATGGCAATGGAAAAAGATAGACTAGCGGCGAGAGATAGAGAACTAACCTTGGAAAGAGATAAAATAGCGACAGAAAAAGATGGAATAGCGGCAGAAAAGGAAAGAATTGCATTTGAGAAAGAAAAACTAGCGACTGAAATACTTCTAAAAGATAAGGAAATTGAGGGCAATTTGAAGATAAAGACTTTAGAGATGGATCGAGAAGCTGAGATCGAACGAGAGAAAATACAAGCTAAGAATAGGGATCCTCTTAAACGTTCCCAGGGTCTCATAAAAAACTTCACACAAGGCGATTCGGTCTCTGCATGGATTACTAATTTCGAAGACTTGGTCAAGTTCTTCAAGATTCCAGAACATGATTTACCTATCTTATTCACCGTACCTCGCGTTAGAGCCTTTAAAGGTGGTAGAGGTGATCCCTGAGAACTTACGGACCAACTATAAATACATTCGAGATAGGGTCCTGTCGCATTTCAGTCTCGATGCTCCTGGGTTAAGAACGAAGTTTAAGACCCGAACACCGAAAGCAAATCAGACTTTCCTGGACTATGTATCTGAAAATTAATCACTCTTCGATAAGTGGTTGAAAGCAGAAGATGTATCTTCTGATTTTGATAAACTGCGTGACCTCATGTTAAGGGATAAACTACTATCATCTGTGCCAGATTCAATGTCTACATTTCTGGTGGAGAATAAATGTAAATCTATTCCGGAGATGGAGGCACTGGGAGAAGCATTCTACAACGCCTATCGCGACGTATTTGCTGATGGAGCGCAACCAGAGCTTGGGATAGGTGCTAGTGCTAGAATTCAGAATCAAAGAGGTCACGGTAGAGGTAACAGATTCTCACAACATAGAAAAAGAGGGCCATATCATAGTACACACAGAGATTCTGACAGACCTAGAAAGGGTAATTTCACACAGTGCCCTCATTGTAAACTTAACCACGGTTCACTTGAGATGTGCGACCGAAACCCTGGATATGCTTCTTATCTTAAAGACATCACTTCTAAAAAGATAAGTAAGTATGATGCCTATAAAAAGAGTGTCAAATGTTACTCTTGTCGGGCGTAAGGGCACACCTCACGCTTTTGTACGATGAGGAGTACGTGGAAGGAGGCAAGTGACATGTAGTACAACAGGCCGATTGCTTATTTTATTTCGTAGACACCCAAATGGAATTTCTGTACAAACACAATAAACATTCCAATATATATTAGTACATATTAAGTATCGTCAGATATATACATATTTTGTTTGATTTAATTCAATGGCAGAAGACGCGGACAATATTTATCGGGCCGATGCTGTTATAGTGATCGACGGATGTGGTCAGTGCATTTATTTTCACTTCAATAATATGCGCGAGTGACTGTACATTTGGACACTATGCTGGAACTTCGCAATTTCATCAGGAACTGCGTGCGGTCTTGATGGAGTGACACCAGTGTTTGTTATTATTAGTTAATTTAACTTATTTAAATATTTACTTTGGTCATGTGAACTTTTATTCATTTATATTTCACATCATTGATCGAATTCATAGTTGTTGTCATGTTTAAATTCACAGTTGTCATCATTGGTCAAATTCATATTTGTCACCAATGGTTGAAGTCACATTTATTAGCATTAGTCGAATTCACATTTCTCATCATTAGTCGAATTCACATTTATCAACATTAGTCGAATTCACATTTATCAACATTTGTCGAATTCACATATCGCATCATTAGCCGAAGTCACATTTCTCATCATTAGTCGAATTCGCACGTCTCATTAATACTCGAATTCACATGTTTCATCATCGGTCGAATTATCATCTCAATCGTAGATCAGTTTCACTTGTTACATCATTGATCAGATTCACATGCCACGTCATTAATCATATTCGTATTTCACATTAGAGGCCGAATTCACATCTTGAGTCTTTGATAAGATTCACATGTCACGTCATCGATGGAATTAACAACATGATTACTCAGATTAACATTTCACATCATCGGGTTTATTCACGCGTCACATCATCGAGTCTAATCATTACTCGCATTCACATTTCGCGTCATTGTGCAGATTCCCACGTCACATTCATCTCATGAACGCATAGATTCAGATTATACGTCATGATTCTCTCATCACATTGACGATGAGAGGATCATGTCATTCGTACATTTAATCTATCATTCCTGTGAATTCTTCGTCATGGTTAACTCATCACGAGGTCGATGAGAGGATCATATCATTCATATAAATTTCACATATTACATCATACATTGTTGAAAGATTGATAATATAGTTAAGTTGTTTTATGCATATTTGTTGGTAGAGTGTAGATGATTTATATATTAAACACATACACGTTACAGTTCAGACGAAAAACAGTACAGACTATACATTATGATATATCGGGCTGAATAGCATGACACAATGAAAGTATGTGCATATTATGCGATTTTCTTTTTATTCCAGGTTTAATTAAGTGTTATGATTAATGAATTACTAGTTCATAGGTTGTTTTTTTTTTAAAGCATATCCTTTACAGGATTTAGCTGTCAACACCAGCATCTTTCAGCTGTATGTTGAGCTCTTGGCAAGATTACGCTCAGTAGTTTGCCATTGCTTTCTGAGCGGCCGGCTCACATACCCCGTAAGTTACCGATGCGATTCGAACCACTGCTGATTTGAACCGTCATCACGTTACCTGACGAGAGTATACGAGATTACGGAGAAAAGTCATAACCTCTAAGCCACGAAGCCGGCAGTTCATAGGTTACACATAAATATTTTAAGACTATGATTGTCCTAGTTCGGCAGGAATAGACTGATGTTTTTTTTAAATTTTAGATTACCGTCAACACAAGAAGGCGACAATGATGATGTCACATAGTGAAAGTGATTCGACATAGCATTCCTGACTGCATCAACATAGCCAGAGCTACATTGATATTCAACATATATCCGTCACGACAAAGGAAAGGGAACTGATATGAATTTTCTACGTCAACCACTATTAAGGCAGAAATCCTCACCTATCAACGTAACGAGGACTAATGACATAGCAGAGGAAAAATAAAATAAGATTATAGTTATAAGTCAAAACTAATATAGACGGATTGGTACCAGTTAATCACACACGCCCCCTTACTCGGGTTTTATAGCTTAGGATGTGGACACTTGTCGGTTTCGACAAATGAGGGACTAGACTATTATAGTGTAGTTAGCACAGCCCTCCCATAGGCAGTGCTACACGACGTATACCGTTTAGACTGGAGTGCGTGCCCGTCGTATAATAATAGTTTTTTTTATTATTAGATTTTGTGTTTGATTGATAGGAGACCATACCGTCGTATTAGCACAACATATGACTCATTGCGTCTGCACTGCTACTTGTCAGGGTAGAATAATCGACAACAATTTAAAATGATTACATCATTTTCAAAGGGGAGGGGGCATACTGCCAAGTAGCAGGTGTGATGCAATAAGATAAATTAGAAAATATCAGAGAATCCCAAAACCAAAATGCTAAGAAATCCAAGCACATGACGTGTCAACGCAGAAACGTCACCAAAGATTGTTAACAACAACAAAAACAGACGGACTTGGGGGATTCTTTGAAGCGGCAGCTCATGTTGATTTGGGAAATATTGGTTGGCTAAGCATAGGCTGTATATCGCATTAGTGGCTGAATTAGTAATTGGCATGGTCGAAACAATCTGTGGATACAACGTGCATCGAAGCCACAAATAAACAGGCAGACAAACGCAGAATCTCGATGTCAAAAATTGGCAGAAAGGACATTGCGAGGATAGAGAAAAGGACGCCGTGTGGACGGGCAAGGACATTGTTTAGAACTCGAATGCAGATGGCTTTGGACATGTTACTAATATTAATTATAATTGTAATACTGCCTGCCTGGTCAGAACAGGCGCAATATGTTATTATTTATTATTGTCGTTGTTACAAGTCTGAGCATTGCGGAAAATAAACACCGTTTCAACTTTCAAAGTAAATTGGAGTAGATTTCCTTTTTCAGTTCAGGTTTGGCTTCTTAAACCTGCTTTTGGCGACTGTTGTTTACGAGCCGTGGTTGAATTGTTTGAATTATATTATTTACCCGAGACGTCGCTTGGGACTTTCATCTGGAGTAACCTAGACAGGCCGAGTAAGGAATCAAGATGCATGGGCAAAACGTAACCTCCATTTTCAGCCCAGGTTTTGTGCTATAGAGAGGCATATCTCCATCCCAAGTTCCCGCCATAGCTTGTAGTTATTATGCATTGTTTTTGAAGCACAATGTAACACACTATCGTCTGTCAAGATGGCACGGTACCAGTAGTATAGTTATACAAAATGGCAGTTTAGCAATGTCATGTTTTTATATGTCCATTATATCTGCTAGGAGAGCATAAGGACGCCCGAGAAGAAAATGGATTGACGACATCAAAGACAGTGCACGATCACACGGATTGACACTATCCAATGCCACCCATCAGGCACTGGAACGCCAATTATTCCTCCCCACGACGCTTGACGGCAAATGTGGAAGATGATGATGATGATTATACAACCTCTGTTGCAAAACCTAGTGGAACGAGTAAACAGGTAAAGTGCTGAATATTCCTTATATATTAATATCCGGAATAGGTAAACTTTCGTTAGTTAGCAGTGGAAAGCAGAAGCCACCAACGAACACCACAGTAAATGTGGAGATACTAGAACAAGTAAAAAGTTTCTCTTATCTTGGACATGTATTAACAGTTGATGTCAGACGTGAAACAGAAATAAAAAAAATAGAATAGGAGTAACCAGAAATGTTTCAACAACATGAAATCAGTATTAACATCTAGAGAGATTAACAATGCATTAAAAATTTAAATTGTCAAATGCTTTGTGTATTCAACACCCATATAGCCCAGAAGCCTGACCACTGAACAGACAATTAGAAAGTAGAATAGAGGCCTCTAAAGATGTGGATATACAGAAGTATATGTCGTATTTCATAGGGTGAGGGGGGGGGGGGAAACAACAATAAAAAAAGAGGCTTTAGAAAAGAACTGGGAATGAAAAGGAGAGATGATAATTTAAAAGGCAAGCTAGCAACAGATAGACAACGATACATGTGGGAAGATAAATGACATCAAGAGATGGACGAACAGCAATCTGACAGATTGTACAATTAAGGCGAAAGACAGTATTGGAAGTCCATTGCAGCCAACTGTCATCGTCGAGACGTCACCTGATTGATTGACTCCTCTATGGTTTCTTCATCTTACAGTGGGTGAGGTGATTGTGTGTTCCTGTGAATCAAAGCGCTATGCCAACGGTTGCGCAGCTACTGGTAGGGTCTCCCATGTCGGACAGGTCAAGGAATTGGAACCTGGCGGGAAAAGACACACACTTGTGGACAGTGAAAGGTTAGGAAAAGCAAACCCGAAGACAATGCTTGTAGAAGTTGGATGTATTGAACCACAGGTTTGACGAAATAATGCAACACACTTCATTTTCTGATGTCACATACGTCCATTAAGGCGCAATTTGGACAGGCCCGCTCACTTGATGCTAGGCTCAAGTCAGGTGTGAGCGGCATGTCACACGGTCATAATGATGGAAGTTGCATCAAATGTGGTCGGGAATACCGTTATGGTTGGCAGTGAACTTAGTCTCTCTCTCTCTCTCTCTCTCTCTCTCTCTCTCTCTCTCTCTCTCTCTCTCTCTCTCTCTCTCTCTCTCTCTCTCTCTCTCTCTCTCTTTCTCTCTCTCTCTCTCTCTTTCTCACTCAGATATGTTCCCTCTTCTCCCAGCAAGGAACCATCAATTAGCAGCAACAACGAGCCACTACAGTCTCCTGTTAGCCACGAATCAGAGCCTGTAGTTGGTAGTCGTTACATACCCGTGAGACATCAACTGTATCCATATCATTGTAACCCAAAATGGTTACACCTCACACTTTTTAGTCCAGCTTCACTTCGTCAAGCACCCATGATGTCGCTGTACCAAGGACCAACACAACCTGATATTTACTAAGAATTCAGCACAAAGCTACACAGGATCTCGGTACAAGAAAGAGCATCTCCTAGAACGCTTTTCTGCATATTTGGTTATCGTTTGATCTAGTAACGTAATAGGTTATACGTGACAATAAACATTGGCTTGTATTGACTCTATATTAATTGATAGTATTTAGTTGTATATCTTTTATAATACTTTTTATTGTTTTTTTTTTACTGTGAGTGGGGGGGGGGGGGGGGGGGTCTTCACTGCTCTGTCTTACTGATCAGTATACGTATTATTATATATTGAAAGAGATATTACTGTTTCATTGTACTTTAGAATGTGTATTGTAATAAGGGACATACGTTGTATTCATTTTGTGTTTTTGAAATGTATGAATACGCATTGTTGAAATGTCCAATAAGTAGGAACACTGGTTCAGCAAAATGGGCTCAGAGTCGGGCATTTAAATATCTACCATCTATAAGGGAAGCTGTCTGAACTATCACTTATACTTAATCAAAATTTTCACATGTTCGGCGTTAGTGAAAGTCGATTAAATGGTAATATCTAAGATGAAGACATCGAAACAGAGATGTTAAAGTTATTAGAAGAGATCCTTATTTGAAACAAGAGACGGGTATTGCAGTTTATATTTCTAATTCGCTTAACGTCTACCGCAGGTTAAATTTAGACCCGTGAGATTGAGTGTGTATGACTTGAGGTTAAACTTGGAAATCTGACACTCCTAGTAGTTGGTTATCTATATCCAAACCCCAATGCAGGAAACATATGGTATGAAAAATTCACCACTATAATGGATGTAGTCTTTAGTAATGCGAGAGAAATCATACTGCTAGATTACTTCAATATAGACACTAACTGTCATTTTTTTTTACTGCCAATATAGTAAGTACATTGCGGTGTATGGCAGAGGGGTCTTTGAGCCTGAGGAATAAAGGCCGCCTGGCTAGTGCAGTCGCCGCGAACTGTGCAGGTTAGGATTTTCTTTTTGCCCCCGACAGAAAAAATCCCACACCTTACCGGGGATCGAACCCGGGTCTCCCGAATGAGAGTCCGGCGTTCTAACCACTCGGCCAGCACTAACAAATCAAACAAAACATGGGAAAACATAATATAGTCATTAAACTTCCAACAGATAGTCAAACAAGCCACTAGGATAACAAAATAATCTGCTACACTTATAGACTACATTTATACAACATGTACTGACAACATCACAGAATGTACTGTACGTATTAATGCAATGAGCTATCACTACCCAGTATATTATACGTGGCCGAAAAAGGTACCAAAAACACCGAAACACAAACATATAAGCGTAGAATACAGAAATTATAAACATTTCAATCAAGACGTCTTTTCAAAAGACTTGCTCAACTCATCTCTGGACTATGTTTACCAGCTTCCTGACCCCGATGATGCCCTGGACCACTGGATGAAGATATTTCTAAATGTATCTGTTAAGCATGTTCCATTTAAGGAAGTTCAAGTTAAACATTATAGTAAGCTCCCGTGAATCACCCAGGAGGTAGTTGAAATTATGAGAGACCGAGACATGGTACATAAATATAGAGGTCTAACCATGTATCCGTAGTCTGAGAAACAAAGTGCAGTCAGTATGTTATGCGAAAGGAAAAGAAAAACTATTTTAAGAACTTAATAGATGGATGAAACAAACACCAAAGGTATATGAAAAGCAATTAATACCTTGACAAACAAACACAAGTCATCACAATCGATACCATCAAATCGGGTTACATGTGATCAATTTAGTAATATCTTTTTATTCGACATAAACCAATTGAAGGCTGCAATACCAGATTCTCCTCATGCCATATCTTTATTGTCATCATTTGTGAGGATAAATGCTATAGAGACACTCCCTCCAATATGCCGCTAATGACGACCACTGAAGTATTTACTCATCTCAGTAACCTAAAAAACAATAACTCATCAGGACTAAGTGGAATCAGTAATCGGATCCTTCGCTACGCTGCACCAAGGATCTGAGAGTCACTAACATTTGTATATAAGCAATGTCTCACCAAAGGTCACTTCCCATCAGCCTTTAAAATCGCTAAAGTGTATCCTCTTTCAAATACTGGTTCATTAGACGATCGTCTCATTAGTAACTATAGGCCAATTTCCATATTATCCTTACTATTCAAACCACTAGAAAAGCACATTCACAAAACAACATTAGAACACTTAGTTCGTCATAAACTAAATATTCTTGTCGTACGGCCCTAGCAAACATGATAGAAAACTGGCATCAAAATATTAACAACAATACTCTATGTGGAGCGGCGTTTATAGACTTTCGAAAAGCATTCGATTTTATAGATCACACTATTCCAACAAAAAAATCTAGAAACATTGAAAGTAAGCGTTAATATAGTGACATTAATAAAATCATTTTTATTAGACAGAAAACAAGTAGTATCACACTATTAAATCTTTATCTCAAGCCATCACCATTAATATTGGAGTACCTCATCGGCCGTCTGTTATTTGCCATTTATATAAATGATCTTCCCTTATATCTTTCGTCGTACTGCGATCTATTTGTAGACGACTGCACAGTATATACAAACGATAAAGATTGCAATGTACTAGAATAATCTTAGCAACAGGAAACAAATAATGTAGATAATTGGAGTCATGCAAATCGCATGCAAATTAACATTTCTAAAACAAAATCTGTGTTAATAGCAACCAAGCAAAGACTTCACACTCTAAACTCACAGAGAACTCTACAGCTGCACATTGGTAGCACGCCTATAGAAAGTGTAACCGAGCACAAGGCACCGGGACTTATCATTGATCAAAATCTAACTTTTAATGCCCATGTTCATGCTCTCGTTAAACAAATAGTCAAAAAAGGTATACCAACTTGCCAAAATTAAAAATTTCCTTGACGAAAACACAAGAAAGATGTTCTTTACTTTCCACATACAAACACATATTGATTATTGCTCCACAACCTGGGATGGATGCTCCAAATAAATAACAAAACACCTTTATTCACTCCAGAAAAGTTCAGTTTGTTTTATTAACGCTGAAAAGCTTACCGACAATTCCAATTCTAACCTACATAAGTCTTCAGCTACTGCCACTCCACAAACGCCTACTTTTTAATAAGTCTAAACTAATTCATAAAATCCAATTTCAAAATGCCCCAAGCTACATTTGACCATTGTTCAAATATAACGCAATACATAGCAAACGACTAAATATACTTCATGTCCCTAAACCTAGGATAGACTTATAATAATAATAATAATAATAATAAGTCTTTATTTTCAAAGGGTTAAGAATTGGGCACGCAGGCCCGTCTGACATTCTGCCCTTCTTTTCTATTTCCTCTCATACATTCTTTCATTCAACATCACTTATGAAGCAACTTTTGACAACAAAAGAACATTAAAACGCATGAAAAATAATCAATAACAAATGACTCACTGAGGCAGTGTTTAACATGGGCATTATAAATACCTAAGGAGGGTGTAACGTGCCATACATAAGGGAATGTTTTTTGGCTAGTTGTCGTTTGAGATAAGTTACCATTATTGTCTTTTTTGTGTTATTGGTTTATGGGGGCATGTAGTCTGTACTAAGGTAGTGTTCAAACAGGTTGCGAATGTATGTATCATGATTGGTGGTGTCTTTGATTTCTTGTGGAAGATTGTTCCACAACTGAGAGGCAGAGTATGCTAAGCTTGTTTTATATAACAAGCTTAGCATACTCTGCCATTCAGTTGTGGGACAATCTTCCACAAGAAATCAAAGACACCACCAATCATTATACATACAATCGCAGCCTGTTTGAACACTACCTCAGTACAGACTACATGCTCCTCTAAAAAAAAAAAAAAAACAATAATAGTGGAAAATTATCTCAAATGTCAACTATCTAATAAACATTCCCATGTGTATGGTACGTTACAACTTCCTTGGGTATTTATAATGCCCATGTTAAACATTGAGTCATGTATTATTGATTATTTTTCATGCGTATTAATGCTTATTGTTCTTTTGTTGTCTAAGATTAACTTCATAAATGATGTTGAATTATATAATGTATGAGAGGAAATAGAGAAGAAGGGCAGTATGTCAAACGGACCTGCGTGTCCAATTCTTAACCTTTTGAAAATAAAGTTCGTTCGTTCGTTCATTCGTTCGTTCGTTCGTTCGTTCGTTCGTTCGTTCGTTCTCTCTCTCTCTCTCTCTCTCTCTCTCTCTCTCTCTCTCTCTCTCTCTCACACACACACACACACACATACACCCACGCACACATATTCACACAGACACACGCACGCACACACTTACACACACGCACGCACACACATTCACACACACACTTACATACACACATACACACATATTCACATACACACAGGCACGCACACACCTTCACACACACATATATATATATACACACAGGAACACAGCACACACACACACACACACACACACACACACACACACACACACACACACTCACATACATACACTCACGCACACACATTCGCACAATGACTGAGGCTCAACTACAGGAAAATCACACATACATACAGGCAAAAGTTTCGACCAAAGTCTTCACAACCCCTTTACCCCCTCCCCCAAACCTCCCCACATCTATCTATCTATTTATCTATCTATAGACAGACAGACAGACAGACAGACAGACAGACAGACAGACAGTTAGGTAGGCAGGCTGGCAGGTGGATAGGTTGGTAGCTATGTATTATGTATGTTGATAGGCAGGTAGGTATATTGATTTTTCGGATTGATTATTTGATACCGTCAGTCAGATGTGCATGGTTAGTTTGACAGCGTGGTTGATAGGTAGGTACGTAGGTAGGCAGGAATGTAATTAGTTACGTAGGTATGAAGGTAGGTAGATAGACTGACATGTATGAAGCATATTGTTATATTATCATAACTGTTGACAGCTGTCGCACTTCCTGTACACAGTTGTAATGAACGACGCTGCAGGTAATGACCAAACCTAAGCTGATGACCAAACCCGGGAACCGTCAACCCCCAGAAGTGGATCGACCCTATTGATACAGAAACATGTCAGCAGCTTCGGTGTACGCAGCTGACAGGAGCACACACACCTGGTCTCACGGCAGATCGACGATAGCTCCATCTGAATACACTGCTCAGCTTACATCTATCACAACCGCATTGGGTATTAGATACAGCTACCGCATGGGCAGCTCATTGTGCACGTTGTTCACCCTGGACTCAACAAGGCGACCACTCCACGAACTGTGACTCTTGTATGTTCCTGTTTTCGCAGCTGCTTCTCTACCGTGGGCAGATGCAATGTGTGGGATTTTCTTCCTGTCTTGTATCGTTTTCTGAAATCTTCAACTCGCGTCACGGCATCACAGTTTGTGTCTACATAGGTGGTATCTCTTCGTCGGAATTAGTCATATCATTCTCTCCCCACCCACTTTCCACTTTCCTGACGCGTCGCTTTTCCCTTATCTTTCCTTGTTCATCGACATAACTTCATTATCACCGTTCGCATTGCTAGTTAATGTAACGTGTAAGTCAGCTACATGTGATTTGAGAAAAGATTGATTTGAGTTGATTTTCGTAAAAGATATGAGCGTCGGCCATTCAGAAAGCCTTGGCAACCTTCTTCTTCTTGTACCCTCTGTCTCCAATGGGGTCATAGGCCGTCTACCACATCAATCCAAGCCCACCACATTAGCTATCCCACGTAGCTCTGTCCATGCCCTTCCCATTTTTGTTCATTTCTGTTTCTACATGGTGTATTTTTAATGACTGTGCGGTATTTGAAAATATTGCCTGTCCAAGTTTTGTATTTAACTATTATGTTGCATGAACTTTACAGATGGTGAATATAAAACTTGGACCGGCAATATTTTCAAACACTGCACAGTCATTAAAAATACACCCTATACTTGTCTTCCATGTGTACTTTTTTTTTTTAGGTCTTCCTTTATTTATTTATTTATTTATTTTTTGTCTTGTGGGTTCCAGACCAATACTTTTCTAGTTATACTATTCCCGGGTGTTCTCGGTGAAAACGTTAATCTAGCGCAGTGGTTCTCTACCGGTGGGGAATTCTCCCCCATGGGGGAATTTTAGGGTTTCCAGGGGGGGGGGGGGGGGGAATGAAGACCATTTCAAGATCGCGTTAATACAAAAACCGATAACTTGATATTGTTTTTCCCTTCATACTTTACAGTTATGTACGTCTCATCCTTCTAAAATTCATTTTATAAAGTAAGTCTACTTGACCCACAAATCATGTTTTATGTGGATGTCTAGACTTGTTTTAGTATATGCTATTAAATTTCCTTCCATTTTTACGTATACTGTGTAGGGTTAGATAGGAAATATAAAAGGAGGGGGGGGGGGGGGGGGGGGTGAGAAATGACATTCTGAAAATACGGTGAAGGGGGTCACGGGCCAAATTTTTGATAGGAGAGGGGGGGGGGGGGGGGGAGTGCCGTTCTGAAAATATGGTGAAGGGGGGCACGGACCAACAAATGTTGAGAACCACTGATCTAGCGCCAGCGTCTCTTCTTCACCTCTGGGCTCACTGGTATTTTAAAAGTTCTTTTCATGAGCTCCACACAACGCTGGCAAACTACTGAACGTAAAATTACTTTGAAAACCACAAACAGCCATTACAAGCTGGGTTTGACGTCTTGTAAAGCACCTGCAATGAATGTTTAAATAAAAATAGATCCCGGCGTATGAATCGGACGTCAAACTTTCTCAGACAATTGCGAAAAACCGGTGAGCACGTTACGAAAGTTAAAAATCCCTCGGCTGTTCAAAATAAAAAAAATCGGCGGAATAGATAACTGCCCAGGCTGAATTTCAGAATTAGAAAAATCACTCCTAAAAAATATAGTAATGATAGCTTGTGTGGTCCTGGCATACACATAATGGGCCTTCGCCCGTGCTACGGAGTTCGTGCACTATGTTGAAACTCTCCTTTTGTGCTCTATGAATACAATTTCACAGCCTGGGATTCTGAGTTTCACAGCCAGGGATTCTGAGTTTCACAGCCAGGGAGTCTGGGTTTTATGAGATTATGGGTTTTACAGCTTGGGATTCCCAATTTCACAGCCAGGGATTCTGGGTTTCACAGTCTGGGATTCTGAGTTTCACATCCTGAGATTCTGAGTTCCTAGGATGTTGAGATACTTTTTCGTAGTCTGTTCATTGCTCACATTTTTTGCCGCGGTTTCATCTTTCCATTCTACTCATTCGGTTAATATGTCTTAATGTAGTCACTAATTAAAATGTTGGAAGATATCAACATTGTTGAGACAGATCTCAGAACAATAACAAATATTTACTGGAACAAAGTAGCAACAAGTAAAACAGAAAATAAAGAGGGCAATTATAAACTGTGACAGGATATGGCAGGGGTGTGTTTTGTCACCGGCTCTCTTACCCGTCTAAAGTGAAGTAATAAAGAGAGAGATAAAAGAGAAGCCGGGAATACTAATTGGAGGTGATAATATAAACAATATACTCTGTGCAGATAGCACAGTATCGGTGGCTATTAATGCAAAAGATGTACAATAATTGTTGGACATTGTAGTAATAGAGAGTGCAAAGAAAGGGCTCTCCATGAGTATAAAGAAAACAGTAACAATGGTGATATCAAAGAAAAAGATAGTTGACTATTATCTACAATAGACTGAAAGTTAATTTTCCTAACCTACTCTTCACACTCTCAGACGCACGTTTACACAAGGCCAACACCTAGAGGAATGTTGCACATTGATTAGAGAAGTGTGGAATAGGAAGATAGTTTAGATATACACATATAACAGGATCAGAATCAGACGTATGATAGACCAATCAAGACACAAATTCCCACTCGTTCAGTGAATCAACAAAAGATTACGTTAAAATTATAAATATACAATTGTAATTTTAATAAAGAAGAACTAGACGAGTGAGACGTCATATATCCTCTGTAGACAACAATCACCTTCAAATTAATATCCCATTTCCCCTCTGCTGTGTGTCCACCGTGACGAGGTAGAGGGGCTTGTGCGTCCCAATGACCCCAAGAGCTATGCCGACGGTAGCACAGCTACTGGTAGGGCCACCCATGTCGGACAGGTCAAGGGAGAGGGACCAGACGAAGAGACACACAAACCTGCTGCCTTGTAGGTAGACTGGGGACAGTCAAAGGCTAGGGAAAGCACCCCAAATACATGCTTGTCGAAATCGGATGTACTGAGCCACAGGCTTGACAAAGCAGTGCAACGTGAAACCTGCTGCCTTGTAGGTAGACTGGGGACAGTCAAAGGCTAGGGAAAGCATCCCGAATAAATGCTTGTCGAAATCGGATGTACTGAGCCACAGGCTTGACAAAGCAGTTCAACGTAACTTAATTCATGATGTCACAAATCAAAATTAATCGATATGGTGCTAATCCCGTGAAGTCCCATCAGGCGGTGATAGTGCCGGGCCCCTGCCTCGAGGGGGTCCACCCATGACTACTGGTGGTCACCTTCCCCTGTGCTGTGGAGTCAAGGCACAGAGGAGTAGGTTAAGAGCTATTGACCAAATACCACGGACACTCAACATACTACAGTGGAATGCCGAAGGAGTTTACAAGAAGAAAGACTCCCTAACACAGCGTCTTCATAAAGATAGAATAGATGTGGCATGCATTCAAGAGACACACCTCAACACCAATCACAAATTCTCAGTCAGAGGATATCAGGCCACACGTTTCGACCGTGAAGGACACAAAGGAGGAGTTCTAATACTTACACGAAATACAATACCTTGCAGCGAAGTATCTGTGATCTCTAACAACCAAACGGAAATTATAGGTGTTGATATAATGATAAAGGACGTGAAAATAAGAATCTACAATCTGTATAGCCCAGCAGATAAGGACCTTACACTCTCAAACATGAAAATAACTGACACAAACTGTATTATTGTCGGAGACTTTAATAGCCGTTCAGAAAGATGGGGATACCCAGATACTGACAAAAGAGGAGATGAATTGGAGGACTGGGAAATAGACTCAAATCTCCATCTACTCAACAAAGCGGATGACACACCGAGCTTCTACTCCAGAAGATGGCTTACCACTTCTACTCCAGACTTAGCTTTCTGCACAGGAGACATCCTCCACAAAATCGATCGCCATGTGCTGGACCAATTAGCAGGTAGTGACCACAGACCAATCAAGCTTGAAATGAATATGGAGTATGTTCCACAGGAGCAAAAGCCCTTGCCCCGCTGGAATTACAAACGAGCAGATTGGGACAGATTTGCCATACTAACAGACAAATATTGTGAAAACATAAATACACGATATGGCAACATAAAGCAAATGGTGGAAAGTCTAAACAGAGCGATAATACAGGCAGCCACTGAGTCCATTCCAAGAGGAGCGAGGAAAAATTACAAACCATACTGGACTGAAGAACTACAAAGTTTGGAGGACAAAGTTGAAGATGCCAGGAAGACAGCAGAGAGAGAACAAACAATTGAAGCAAACATCTCTCTCAAAGCCATCTCAGCAAAATATAAAAGAACAGTAAATCAAACAACAAGAGATTGTTGGAGGGAAAAAACAGAAAACCTGAATTTTGACAGGGATGGAAACAAACTATGGAAACTAGTGAAAGCCATGAACAATGAAGGACCTAGAAACAAACAAATAACAATTAAACAAGGAAATGCCTTGCTTACAGGCAAAAAGGCTGCAAATGCACTAATGGAACACTATGCAAATGCAAACCACATTGATATTACAACCGAACAGAAGAAAGCAATCAAAGACAAACAGATACATCATAGAAATACAGAGACAGCAGCAGAATATATGATGGCAAATCTAACAATGGAAGAAATGGAACAGGCAATGAATACCCTAAAAAAGAAGAAATCACCAGGAAAGGATGGAATCACAAATGAAATGCTAATAGGACTAGGCACCAAGGCAAAGAAGAAACTACTAGCAGTCCTAAATAACAGCTGGAAGAGAGGAATAGTCCCACAGGCATGGAAGGAAGCTATACTAATACCAGTCCCAAAGAAAGGAAAAGACCTGGAAGAACCAAATGGCTATCGACCTATCAGTCTACTTAGCTGTGTAGGAAAATTAATGGAACGCATTATCAATGGCAGGCTAACATGGCATCTGGAAGAAAACAAACTCTTAACACCACACCAAGCAGGATTCAGAAAATACAGATCCACTGAAGATCAAATAACCTATATAGCTCAGGAAATAGAGGATGCCTTCCAAGAGAAAAAGCACACACTAGCAGTCTGGATAGATTTAGAAAAAGCATTTGATAAAGTATGGAAGGAAGGACTGAAAGTAAAACTGCAAAACATGCATGTTTGTGGAAAAATGTATAAATGGATCAGCCACTACCTTGAGAACAGAACTGCCAGGACAAAAGTACAAGGACAAACAAGCAAAATGATGCTGCTGGAGCAAGGTGTCCCCCAAGGAGGAGTTCTTTCACCAACATTATTCCTAGCATATATAAATGACATCACAGAAAATTTTCCAGCCAGAGTACACACATCCTCCTTTGCAGATGACCTAGCCATATGGACATCTGAAGAATATATTAGTACAGCTAACAGCAGAATACAGCAAGCCTTATTAGCGCTAGAGGACTGGTCAAAATCATGGCTAGTGAAGATAAGTGAGGAGAAAACAACATGCACAGTGTTCTCCCTCTCAAATAAAACTCAGCAACCTAAGCTGGTATTGAATGGAAAAATATTGCGCCATGAAGAAAATCCAAACTATCTAGGAGTCACCTTTGATCGTCGCCTGACATGGAAGACACAGGTTGAGAAAAATCGAACAAGAGCAAGGCAGAGAATGGCAATCATGAAAAAGCTTGCTGGTACAACGTGGGGAGCAGATGAGAAAGTTCTCAAGAAGTTATATACTGGACGGGTGAGGCCAGTACTGGAATATGGCATTGCAGCTTGGGCAACAGCAGCTAAGTCAAACTTTAACAAAATAAGTAGAGTCCAAAACCAAGGAATGCGAATCATAACTGGAAGCCTGAAGACAACGCCTATTAATGAACTAGAAAAGATCACTTGTTTACAACCAATGCAGGATAGGAGAGATAGCAGAGCCCAGCAACAAGCAGAAAAATTTAGAAGATTGACAGACCACCCTATGTACAACAGATTTAATGGTTTTGGAAAGGGAAGACTGAAGCGTAGCAACTTTGTAGAAACTGCAAAACGAAGGATTAGGGCAGATCCTATACTTAACATATCAACAGTCAAGCCCATACACAATGCACACAAGTTCCCAGCTTGGAGACAGCAGCAACTGCCTGAGATGATAGAAAACATTCCTGGTATTGAGAAAAAGAACACACAGCATGAAACCGAAAGAAGAGAAATAACCCTAAACTACATAAAAGAACATTACCCAAGCAGAAATTGGACCCATGCATATACAGATGGATCTGCCAAAAATTCAATAGAGAATGGAGGAGGAGGAATTCTCCTAAATTTAAAAAATGGAGTGAAAAAAACACATTCAATGGCAACTGGAAAATTTCAAGTAACTTCAAAGCGGAGGTAGAGGCTCTGAAAACTGCAGCAGAAATGCTCCTGATGGAGGAAAATAAAGAGAAGCAAATAGCTATCTTCACAGATGCAAAGTCAGTTGTCTCAATACTGAAGAGCAATAACAGCACAGAACTAACTGACCTAAGAGCAGCACTCCATGGTCTATGCCAGAAATCCAAAAAGTTGTAATACAGTGGATCCCATCACATTGCAGTATACCTGGAAACGAAGAGGCTGACAGACTGGCAAAAGAGGGCGGACGACTACCACAGCCTGACATAGACATAACCTATAATGAGGCAAAGAGGTTGATAAAAAGCACTTATAGAACCAAATGGGAATCAGAGCATCCAGGCCATCAGAAGGATGATGCATATTACAAACTCGACCGAAGAGAACAAGTAGCAATCTTCAGACTCCGCACAGGACATAACAGGCTGAAATACCACTTGTTCAATAAACTAAAGATAGGAGATACCGATGAATGTAATTGTAGAACTGGAAAAATGACAGCAAAACATTTGCTGCAGGATTGCCCAACGTATGCAGAACAGAGAAAGATATTTTGGCCCACACCTGCTTCATTTGAGGACAAGCTCTATGGAGATATCAACAAGCTCAAGTTGACCGCAGCTTACTTTAACTACATACAGGTTGACATTTAAAGGTGCATGAAGACCCAGAGGCATGAAATGGAATATTGCTTGGATAGCAAATCCATTATGTGGAAAGTCCAAATCGAAAGCTCGCTGTGTGGGCTTCATAAAAGGTGGAAAAGTGTCCTAGTGGCACGAAATGGAATATTGCTTGGATAGCAAATCCATTACGTGGAAAGTCCGAATCAAAAGCCCATTGTGTGGGCTTCATAAAAAGGTGGAAAAGTGTCCTAGTGGCATGAAATGGAATATTGCTTGGATAGCAAATCCATTACGTGGAAAGTCCGAATCAAAAGCCCACTATGTGGGCTTCATAAAAGGTGGAAAAGTGTCCTAGTGGCACGAAATGGAATATTGCTTGGATAGCAAATCCATTACATGGAAAGTCCGAATCGAAAGCTCACTGTGTGGATGTCATCTGCAGACTGCATACTTCTGGTTTCCGGAAGAACAGCCTATGGTGAACGGAAGGCCCAATATACGGAAGTGAGGCTAAGCAGCCAGGTGCAGGACGTGACGATTCCTTGGGTGAGCCCAGTACCAGAGCGCTATGTATCGGCTCTGCAAGTATGGAAGCCTCCTTGGATGGCGGGGAATGCCCATGGTCTGCCCCTGCCTTCCCTTGAGGGCTGACCAGGATCTTTGGCTGTTCTATATGGACCAGCTGGGATGGGGGATAACACCACAACAGTGAGAGTCAAACGTCCTAAGAAACCCCCGGGAAGGTTAACCCGGTCAACAAATGCCCGCAGAAGTCGGATGTGTCGGCCTAACGGCGCAAGAACGCAGCTCTGCTGTAAACAGGCACAACGCAATCACATCCGAAAAAAAAACTCCGGATGAACGAAGAAGAAGAAGAAGAATATCCTATTTGTGGCTGACTCAGTCACAGGATTATTCATTTGTGCCAAGGATGGACCCTAATTTAACTTCTCTTTGAGGTAATAGTATAATCAACATCGAGGAACACAACTGAAATAGTCCGTGAGACGAATATGTCTGATGTAAAAAGTTGTGTTTGGATGTGGGTGTCATCACCAGAAGGTGGATCAAGATGAATAATGTAAATGATTGTTTGTAATTGTTTGAACTCTAAAGCAACTGAAAAACAGTCGTCGTGTAGGTCTCCACTCGCTTGAAATGACGTTATGACGAAGGTCGACTTCTAACACTTTGACTCATAACACAGTCAACAAGACAGCAACTTGGTGTTCACTCTCTCGGGATTCTGGCAACACCTGTTTCCGGCTCACGTTAATAATTGTAGATCGTTGAATAATTTTGAATGATGTTTGTGTAGAAAATGGGTATCCTGCAATAGACAAAAGGAGAACCAGGTGAGTATTTCCTGCCTTACCCTGACTTTCATTCTCACCCCTCATTATACACTATTATCCAACCCAAGACCTCCTTCAGATCGCAAAGAACAGATCAACAAAATATCTACCACAACCAGGCCCTATCATAATTTTCTTCGCAGTCCATTGATGCATTATAAAAACATGAAGATGTTATATTCACACAAAGCTGAGATGGGAAACTTGTAAGAACATTTGCGGACAATACAAAACTAGCAACACAAAAATTAACCTGCTTTATTTGGTCAAATATTTAATTAACTCAGTTCCAATGTGGTAGCTGGAACTGTTTCTTTTTGATGAGGCGTGTGATGTTAGCTGGTACTGATAATGTTGATATTCTCAACTAATTTTTCAGGTTTGGTTCAGTCAGTCTGGAGCTCAGCCGACTCTCTTCGGTGATAAGTTTTGATAAGAACCGCGCCCAGCTGTAAGCAGTCCCGAACACAGAGGCATATTTCATTGCATGACTTCTCAAGTGGGAAATTCATTATTGCTTATTTAACATTTATAAATGATTTACTGAATTTCAAGACCCGTCTGCGGTTACCTTGGCAGGGCCAG
>JACEFZ010010259.1:0-15000 GCA_014155875.1 Cepaea nemoralis | reverse complement strand
AAAAACTTCCAGTCTACTAAAAACCCAGGAAAATCTAAAATCTAAAACTATAATTCTGGCTTTTCCACTGCAAAACTTCAGGGTCTAACTACTAAACACACAATAGAAATAGGCATTGGCGCCTCGTCACTCAGTGTGGTCGACTACGGAAAAGGGCCAGTTCTACCTGTGCAGGGCCTTATATACTGGGGTCGTTCGGACTCCCAGAGTTCCACACCAATCAGACGCCCTCTTGCAGAATTCCACCATCATCGCGAGCCGAGTACATTACAATTAATTTACTGAAGTTACATTTCATTTGCTGAAGTTATATTCCATTTGCAGTAGACGTTCACACAGATACAGAAATACAGAAACACACACACACACACACAAACACACACACATTCAAGAGCTCCACATCTATCGCAAACAAATACCACGTTCATTTGAGAACTATACCAGTAGCGTAGCATGAGACAAGAAGAATTGAACCCAGACTGTTTAAAAACGAAGCCATGCCCGTTCCCTCCGTGCCATCGGGACGCCTCAGAGCACACAGACCAGGAATCACCATGGTTTGCCGGGTTTGGTCATGTAAGCAGGAAGAAAACAAAGCAGCCCCATGAGAATCAACCCTTCGCTTTGGTGGTCAGCATGACCGGATGGACAAGCGCACTCGCTTTTAAACTTCTGGTATGCTGATTCCGAGGTAGCGGGTTCTACCCCTACACTGGTTTGGTTCGACTAAAATACTGACTTCTTGTCATTGGCTTGGGGACGTTACAAGTAACCCTGAAGTTGGAGTTGGTTCGCCTCGTGGCGAGGGACACTGGCAATAGGGAAAACTAATCCACATGTTATAATAAGAAGAAATAAATGAGAGAACTTGGTGACAACTGGCAAGATCGATGGAAAGAGAACAAGGGGAAGACAGAGAAGTAAATACCTGGATTGATTGAAGAGACAAGAACACTGTCTCTGGTGATCGAGTGAAATGGCGAATCATGACAGCCCATGCTTACCAGCATGGCACATGATGGGTGGATGGAATCCACACGTAAAAATTCAGTCCACTGCATTAGAAGTAATTGCACATGTATGGACTACGCTTGAGTTCAAAGTGAGCCAACGAAAAAAAACAAAAAACCCATCCTCAGTTAGCAGACGTTATGGAACGGACGCCATAGCGACCCATTCCCCCTCTTTATGCTTAAGATAAGACTGATGGGTTCTTCAAAACCACGCCAGGCCTCACACGACGATGAGCATATTTCCACGGGGGCAGGGACGGTTGGGGACGACGGAGAAGAAACGCTGTTATCTGTTTATAGGTAGAACTTAATACTCTCTTTGATAAAGCTCTTTCGTCAGCTCTTAAACTTGTTAGAGTTTCCTCATTCGCTGCGTGCTTAATTTGGTGGCGTCCTCTTATAAGCCACCGAGGAAAGGGATAAGAGGAAACCGCCGGTTATTGGATTCTTGAGCTTGCATGTCTGGGCGCTGTAGACAAAGCTGGAGAAACAGATAGAGATGTGAAAATAAGGATATACAAGGCAAGAGGGACTTTCATAGCACTAGGATATGTGTGGAAGTCACAAGAAATTAAATCTGGCACCGAGATAGAATATTTAACTCTAACAGCAAGTCAGCAGTTGTGACATGGTGGCAGTAGCAAATATAAAAGGGTTAAGTTGGTAAGGAACCTATAACAGGTCTAGCAAACCGGTAGCGAATTTACTTGATACTAGAAAAATACTGCTCTTGATTCATTGAGGAAATTGGAGGGAAAGGCGTTGGACACAGGCGCTGGTACTTCAATAATCCCGTCCTTCGACGCCTAACGGCAACAATGGAAGAAGAGAAGAAGAAGAAGAAGAAGAAGAAGAAGAAGAAGAAGAAGAAGAAGAAGAAGAAGAAGAAGAAGAAGAAGAAGAATACAACAACAACAACAACAACAACAACAACAATAACAATAACAACAACAACAATCAAGTCTGCAATATTGTGTGATGAGAAGCACGGAGAACGATTGAACTAATTACTAATAAACTACAGCCACTTATTGATATGTACAGTGCAGAATAGAGGGACTAGAAATCTATGCCACAACCACCAACGTGGGGCTCTTTGAGAAAATTAAACAACTTCCAGCTTTTTAATTACGAATGGCTTTCGTAACGCCATCGCCACGGAGCAGGCAAGAAGTGAGAACAAGATGCTGGTGTTGGATAGGGTACACATTGAGTAAAGCCTATTTATAGAATAACCAAAATGTCCTTCCTCTACAATTCAAAGGGTAAATGAATTAAAGGGAGACCTAAAAACATGGTCAGGAGAATCAGAGACAGCGATGTCTGGTATGGTGAAAGCATGACCTTGTAACTCACAAACAGCCAGTAGGTCTTCATGACCGAATGGGTAAGAACGCGTGTTCTTCAACATCCGGTGTGCTGATGCCGAGGTAAGCGGTTCAACCCCTACACCGGACAGTTGGACTAAAATGTTGACCTATCTTCCTTGATTTAGGGACGTAATTTACAAGTACCTCTTTTGTCGGAGTGGATTCGCCAGATGGCAAGGGAGACTGTTAATAAGGAAAGCTAATCCAAACACAAAAATCCGTCCAGTACTACCAGAAGTAATGTGTTTTGACTACGCTAGAGTTCAAAGCGAGCGAGGGCAAACAAGAACAGCCAAATTAATGTCGACCTTTAATAGGCTTGTTTATAATTAGCTGGATTTTGCAGCTAAGGTTTTCTACTGAATAATGTAGCCAGTCTCATGACCACCCTACTCAGTCGTCTCTTACAACAGGCTTGGACGGGTACGGTGTTAACTATATTTTGCTTTCCGTATAAGCGCCGTGCGAACATGCATGTGAACACATGGGCGAAACTCAAAGATGACACCTTAGACAACAGCCAGTTGATAGTTACGAGATTCAAACTTTCGCTTCTGTATAATGAAACAAATCTTCTTCAGCCAACCCCAGGAAGGTAACCCGGCCAACAAATACCTGAAGAAGTCGGATGTGTCCGGCCGAAATGTTCAAATATTGCGGCTCTGCTGTAAACAGGCACAACGCAATTACGTCTAAAACAACACTCCGGACGAACGCAGAATACGAAAAACGACTAGCTAGACGGTCTAAAAAGAACCCATCACTAGACAGATTTACCAGCCGCCTGAACGCAGCCTATGCGACCTAACCTTGTAATGTGAAACTTTAACACTTTTCGGCATCTTTGTTTGCCGTTAGATTACCATTGTCTTTTATTGTTTTTCTAATATCGCATGTCCTTTTGCAGGACGTTGCCACCCACCCAAGCATGATATTCTAGTAAATTTTACGTTCAGTAGTTTGCCATTGCCTCCTGAACAAAAAGTCGACAATGAAGTCCAGAGCCGGTGTACGGACTGAACCGCCTACCCCACCACAGCTCACCGGAAGTTTAAGAATGAGAACTCTTATCCCTTTAAAACCTAGAGGATCGACCTCATTGCACTGGGTTTTATCCCATATGGTTCTGTCTCATCCCCAGGGCGAACTGTCGAAAGCGTCGCACAAAGCACGGACTCTGTAGCTCTAGCGACGACCCGGAGGAGTCTCTAAAAAAAAGCACTCGTGAATCAATAGACGGATTTCGAAATCGAATGCACAACCTCCAGAGGACGAGGCAGGCTGTTGAACCAGTGCGCCACGAAGATCCCCCCGAATACAGATAATACGAACCAAATCAACAATTTCGCAAGATGCCTTAACGCCATGTAAAACACGCTTGACTGTTAACTTTCTCGCCAGAAATTGGCGGTTCCCGTCTTTCGCTTCAGGTCGCTGCAAGTGCATCTGGAGAAACGGCAAAGCCCGACATGTTGTCGGCAAACAGTTTTTGCTCACCCTGGAGGAGCAACTACTGCAGTAAATCATTTTTACGTTGTCGTTGTTCAGCCAACTTAAGTCGCTCAGTTTTGATGCTTGCCTGGTGGGAGAAAAAGGGGTCGCGCTTCTTTCGTCACTGGAACGTTAAATGAAGTGAACTTAAGTGAACTCCGATGAACATGGATGGCGGCCAAACTGGAAAACATTAGCAGACCCAGTAGTGGTGCGAGTCGAAGGCAGGCTGTGATTTTTTTTTTTCTTTCCTGTCAGCGCACGGTGTCGTAAATTTTTACTAAATTCCACTTTTTAACTTCCTGGTAGTCAATCTACAGTGTAGAGGCTTTCACATATAACGGGAGGACGGAAGGAAGGGAATGGGTTGCGAGAAACGTGTATCTCTTAAGCTCTCCCCCCCCCCCCCCGTGACTTCATTGGAGCCTATAAATACCACATTTCATCTACGTTTTCAACCCCCCCCCCCCCACCCCCACCCCCCACCACACACACACACCCACGCACATAACGAGAGAAAGCGAACGAATGAAAGAAAGAAAGAACGATCTGTATTTCACAAATTGGGAACTCAGGCCCGTCTTACATTCGGCCCTTCCAACCCTTTCATACATCAATAAATATCATTTGTGCAGGTTACATTCACAGAGGGAAAAAAAACACATTCTCGATATGAACATAAACAATACATGTCATCATGTTATGAAACAGGCAGATAGAAAAAAAACAAAAAACAAAACACACACACACACACACGTGCGCGCGCGCGCGGAGAGAGAGAGAACGAACGAATGAACGAACATTATTTACCACGAGTAAAAATGTGGGCACGCAGACAATATGCCCTTCCAGCCACTTATCTTTCCTACATCAATAATCTTGTGTGCATGTTTGTGCATGTTACATTCACATAAACAAAAACGCACATTGTTAAATGCTTACTGTGAACATAATCAATGCATATTACCATGTTATGAGACAGGCAAACGCGCGCACACACACACACACACACACACACACGCACACACACACACACACACACACACACACACACATATATATATATATATATCATTTACACAAACTCTCACAAAATTTATGATCAGTTTTCCCGAGAGAGAGAGAGAGAGAGAGAAGAGAGAGAGAGAGAGAGAGAGAGAGGGGGGGGGGAGAGAGAGACGGAGAGAGATAGAGACAGAGAGACAGAGAGAGATGGAGATAGAGACAGAGAGAGATGGAGATAGAGACAGAGAGAGAGATAAAGACAGACAAAGAGTAACAACGAGAGAGAGAGAGAGAGAGAAAGAGAGAGAGAGAGAGATTGAGACAGAAAAAGAGAGACAGAGAGAGACGGAGAGAGACTGAGACAGAGAGAGACAGAGACAGACAGAGACAGACAGAGACAGACACAGAGAGACAAGGACAGACAAATAGAGAGATAGAGATACAGGGAGATATATAGAGACAGAGAAAGAGAGATAGAGAGATAGAGACAGACAAAGAGAGATAGAGAGACGGTAAGAGGTTAAGAGACAGAGAGAGAGACAAGGAGAGAAAGAGAGACAAGGAGAGAAAGAGGCAGACAAAGAGAGACAGAGAAATACAGACAGATAGAGAGACAGAGACAGACAAAGAGAGACAGAGACAGACTAAGAGAGACGTAGAAAGACAGAGACAGACGAAGAGAGACAGACAGAGACAGACAAAGCGAGACAAAGATAGACAAAGAGAGACAGGGAGAGACAGAGAGATACAAAGTGAGACAGAGAAAGACACAGACAGATAGAGAGACAGAGACAGACAAAGAGAGACTGAGGCGGACAAAAAGAGTCGAAGAGAGACAGTGACAGAGAGAGGGAGAGAGAGAGAGAGAGAGAGAGAGAGGGGGGGGGAGGTGTCGAGATACACACACACACACACACACACACACACACAGATCCAAACTTATCTGGTGGCAAGCGGTCCCGCCTCCTCTCATCAAAAGACGAAGACGGACATCGACAAGGGAACTAGCAAGGTACGAGGATCTTCTCAGGCGGGCCGTCATGAGAGTGACCTTCTGGAAAGGACTTGCTTCCACGATGAGTCGGATCGCTAGTTGCAATCATTCAATGCTACAGTGTTATTATTTTGATGTGTTTAGGCCTATACAGTTTTTGTTTAAACACTCGAGTTCCACAGAAAAACCAATGAGCACGTACTACAAGAAACAAATCTTTTCGTTCACCCGGAGTGTTTTTTCAGATGTGATTGCGGTGTGTCTAGTTAGGCACCCTTGGGTCGAAACACTCAGGCCAACACATCCGACTTCTAGCATGTTGTTTTGACCAGGTTAGCATTCCTGGGAGACTCTCACTTTTGTGGTACCGTCCACATCCCAGCTGGTCAAGTTGGTACAGTCGAAGACTTCGGTCATCCCTCAAGGGATGGCAGGGATAGTCCATAACATTGTCCGCCATCCAAGGTGGCTTCCATAGTTGCAGGGCCGACACATAGCGCTCTGGTGCTGGGCTCACCGAGGGAATCGTCACGTCCTGCTCATGGCTGCTTTAAATCCTCACTTCAATATATTGGGCATTTCGTTCACCACGGGCCGTTCCCGCACAAACCAGACCGGTCTGCAGACGGTATCCACTCAGCGAGTTTTCGGTTCGGACATGTGCTTGTCTTTGTGCCCATCAGAGCTGTTCCAGGCACGACGGACATTCGGAAAACTACCTAGTCAGAGCTGTTCCGAACAAGAGCGGCATTCGGAAACTAGGTAGTCAGAGCTGTTCCTAGCACGAAAGAAATTTCACTCGGACGTTTTTTGCGTTGTGCCTGATTTATTTGCACCCGTAGGCCAGCACATCCGACTTCAGCAGGCATTTTTACGGGTTAGCCTTCCCGGGGTTTCGAGAGACGTTAGACTGTTTGTGCTGTGGTATCGCCCACATCTCAGCTGGTCAAAGTAGAACGGTCAACGACAACACGGTAAACCCTCAAGGGAAGGCAGGGGCAGACCATGGGCATTCCCCTGCTATCCAAGGAGGCTTCCATAATTGCAGAGCCGGCACATATTGCTCTGAGACTGGGCTCACCCGAGGAGTTGCCACGTCCTGCTCATGGCTGCTTTAATTCCTCACTTCCATGTGTTGGGCATTTCGCTTGCCACTGGTCGCTCAAGCACACACCAGGAACGGTCAGTCTGCGGGCGATATCCACTAGGTAAGCTTTCACTTTGGACTTCGGGCCACGCAATGGATTCGCTAGCCGTGCGTTCCATTTCGTGTTATTGAGACGTTTTTCCACCTTTGTCTAGACTCTCTACGAGGTAGATACAGACAGTTTTCGTAACCATTTTGACTGGGGCTCTTCTTCTACCTTTTTGTACTCGCTCACGAGGTAGGCTACATGTGCTGCCGGCTCAGCACCTTACCTCCGTGCAGAAGTGAGCGAGAAACGGCCAGGCCCTCTCATCCAGGGATCCCTCATATCCCCCAGCTGAGAGCCTTCGGACAAGTATCTGGACTGGGCATGTAGCGTGCTCAGAATCTCACCTCCATTTTTCGGTAGGTGGGTATCGACCAGGCTCTCACATCCGAGGGTTTATGGCTTAGAGGCGTTCAGCCACAACCCTCGACAGAGAGCCTTATAGTACGTCTTCGGACCAAGAACTTCTGCCTTCGTGCGCCTGATTTAAACTTTTGACTGCTATCCTCAGTCTACCTGCAGAGCAGCAGGTTGTGTCTCGCTTAGTCTGGCCCCTATCCCATAAGCTGTCCGATATGTAGTTTTCATCCATCGACACAGCACATGGGGTCAGTGGGACACGCAAGCTCCCCCACCACGGCAAGGTGGAGACACATCGGGGGAGACAAGAAACAAATGAAAACCGGCAATTGATTAGAGAAATTATACATAGATAGTCAACATTGTTTGGACACTTTATGAGAAGAAATAAATTAGAGAACTTGGTGACAACTGGCAAGGCAACGCGAAAGGCACAAATGTAAATATCTGGATGGCTTGGCCACGTGGCATAGTCGAAAAAAGAATAAGGAGCTGATTCACGACTCTGGTGATCGTGTGAGATGGCGAATCATGACTAACCACGCTTATCGGCATGACCCATGATGACGATGACAAATTTTTAAGGGGTTGAGCCCGCTACCTCGGCATCAGCACACCGGATGTTTATGTGTGAGTTCTCTTATCCATTCGGCCATGCCGACCCCCCAGTTACGTCGTCAAAATACCTGTATGAAGAACTTTTATCACAAAATACCTGTATGAGGTACTTTTATCACAAAAAACCTGTATGATGTACTTTTATCACCTGAGAGATTTCTGTTGAAATCGCCACACACAATCATTTTTTCTTTTAGTGGTAGAGTGTCCAGTGCCTGTGGGCGGTCACTTGGACAGTAGTAATTGATCAGATGTAGATCTGTATTACCTGTCTTAAGTTTAAGTGTCTGATACTCAGCCCCTTCCATGTAGACTTTGATTTGGGAAGCCATGATGTTGTTTCTTACAAGGGTCAGTATCCCACCTTTTCGCCTGTCCTTTCGGTCAGATCGGTAACACTGGTAGCCTCTGATTTTGAAGGCTATATTTTCATTGAGGTGAGTTTCTTGCAAGCAACATATGCTTAATTTTTCTTGGTCCAAGATTTTTTCTAATTCTATTTTTTTGTTGCCGACTCCCTCCGCATTCCAGTGCATTATTTTAAGTCTTCGTTTAGTATGGCCAGTCGTCCTATTCTCATGTCCCCTGGCTCCACAGGACATCTGAGAAGGACCTCCAGTAGTTGGGGTTGGACCCTTTCGAGACATAGGGCCCGGCACTGCACCTGCCTGGGGGTCCAAAGCAGGGCGAGCACCATAACAATTAGCAGTAGTCGACATATTCCATTTTGCGTGATTGCGTGGCATCCTGATTTCTGTGGTGCGCCTCTTGGCTGGTTGCCTCCGTCTTCAGCACCTTTCTTTGCTAGAGCAGACTGTGGTCTCACTCGAGTGTAGATGTGTACGCGCGCACACGCCTGTCTGCGCATGCATGTACGTGCATACACATCTAGAGCATACTGGTTATTTTCCGGCGCCAGAGACTCGCCGTCGCCCCTTCTCCTGTTAGTTTAAACGGGCCCGCCACTTGAAGGCCAGGAGTTGGGCTTTTGCTGCATAGGTTATGTATTCACGAGCCATTGAGGTATTTGAGCAATGTTGGGCGCTCACCCCAACACCGCGCCTCGGCTACATACAGCAACATTTGGAACCCGTTGGTCGTTCAGAAAGCAATGACAAACTGCTGAAGATAAACTTGCCAAGAAATCACAAACAACCAAGCAATGCTGGGGTAGGTTGCGACGTCCTGTAAATGATATGCATCATCATCCAGTACCTTGCCGACTGGCGAGGTCTATCATGTTTCTCCACAAAATGCTGCCCGACGGCATGGGTCAATTCGTGTGTTGACTCTCTCTTCTACGCCATGACACAAGACTGAAGAATTTTCTCATGGTGTCATCCTCTAACTCTCTTTCCGCAAATATCTCCGGTCTCAAAATGCTATGCAATTAACTTTAACTTTCTTTCGCCTTTTCATGTTATTATATACCAACTATATTCTTATATATTCCCCTTTAGAAAATCCCCCAGGCAGTGCCCATACTTTTTCTGCATCTCTCCATCATTTCTAACCACCCCAGGTTCCTGTCACGCTATGCCACGCGCCCTCCTGTCTCAGTCACATTTGTCAAATGTTCATCTGATGTATGCCTGTATTGAGTAACTGAACAAGCAGCATTTCTCTGGGGTTATGGGCCGGCCGCTGTGGGAATTATTGTTCTGAGTCATTTGCCTCCACTTCAGGCACGCCGGCCGTTGCTTCTATCGGCGGACTGGTTTTATCATCAGGAGCTGGGCGTGAAGAAGCGTGACCTGAAAAGCATGACAAGTTAATAGTGAGGTGTTTTCCCTCCTTCCATCGCGTTCTTTCTGAAATATGCAAGACGTCCTGGCATGGGAGTTAGTGCATTCGTCAGCTGGGATGTGTGGACTTGAGTTCCAGTTCTCTTTAAGGTGGAATTTCTTTACGTGAGGACATATATGCTAGGGTATTTTCTGTTACATAAATAGACACACGTAGTATTGTTTGGCGCTCACAGAAGGAGAAGAAAGAAATAGAGACTAGAGGACGCATTAGACAACATAAAATCTGAAAGCTATAGTTACCGACCGGGATTCGAACCTGTCACCTCCAAATGGCGACAGCGCCTCGCTGCAGGAACAAGTGTACTTCAACGCATGACCAACTAGGTATTACCTGGGACGTCGGATGCGAAGCGATGGGGACTGTTCAATATAGGTCAGACATGGACTAGACATAGTAATGCAGTAGTTACACAATATCTAAGGCCTATGCCACAATATCAACACACAAACTAAAGTAACATTCTTGAGAACACGCATCTTTCCACCATCACGGCCTGAAGAAATGGTGCTGCAGAGAGTGACCAGATGATCTGGCCGACACTCAGGACTCCGAGGAAAGGCCAACCGGATACATAATCACGCTGCTACTGGTACCATTAGTATTGGGAATCTTCGCTGGCTGTTGAAGATGAGCAAGGAGCACGTATAGGAATGTGATGTTAGTTCTTGACTCAGCACAACCAACTCTTTTCCAATGTACACTTGTCTCTTTCTTGTGGCAATATACACATGTTTCTTTCCTGTGACAATGTACATGTGTGTCTTTCCTGTGGCAATGTACATGTGTCTCTTTCTTGTAGCAATGTACATGTGTCTCTTTCCTGTGGCAATGTACATATGCCTCTTTCCTGTGGCAATGTACATGTGTCTCTTTCTTGTAGCAATGTACATGTGTCTCTTTCTTGTGGCAATGAACATGTGCCTCTTTCCTGTGGCAATGTACATGTGCCTCTTTCCTGTGGCAATGTACATATGTCTCTTTCTTGTAGCAATGTACATGTGTCTCTTTCTTGTGGCAATTAACATGTGCCTCTTTCCTGTGGTAATGTACATGTGCCTCTTTCCTGTGACAATGTACATATGTCTCTTTCTTGTGGCAATGAACATGTGCCTCTTTCCTGTGGCAATGTACATGTGCCTCTTTCCTGTGGCAATGTACATGTGCCTCTTTCCTGTGGCAATGTACATGTGCCTCTTTCCTGTGGCAATGTACATGTGTCTCTTTCCTGTGGCAATGTACAGATATTTCTTTCCTCTGGCAATGTACAAATGTAAGTCATGGACCATTTGGCAAACGCTGAAGAAGAACATTATGGATGTGAACTTAAATGTCACAGAATATTTCTGAGAATATCGTTGACCAAGTTCAGGTTAGTTGCATATCTTTTACAGGACGTCACATTCAGCGCAGCATTTTTGGCTGTTATTTCGTGGCAAGCATACATTCAGTAATTTGCCATTGTTTTCTGAACCATGGGCACTCATTTCATTGAATAAAACCCATCTAAAGGCGGCCTGCTTCTAAATCGCCCGCAGCTGTGTTTCGATCGCGGTATGCGGGATTGTGAATTGCGAACTGCGTTCGTAACCCTGTCTCCACAGCACCAGCTCGATGACCCAAAACAAGAAGCATACTTAATTCCGGAAGATATGAACATCAAAGAAAAGTAGATCATGACCAACAACATGCCTCAGCAGTGGAAATACTTTCACTGTACTATAAGTTACAGTGCAAGGGACGCCTACGTGATGATAGTGATGGTTGGCGGTGTGGCGTCCATCTCTGGCTGAAGCAAATCTCCTTCTATTCACGGTGTGGACTGTATGATGTTTACACATAAGTTGCGACTGGCTTGACTTTACTTAAACAAGAAAGCAGTCGATAGTCACCCACGGCACCGTTGACCATCAATACTGACTCACAATAAGTTAACGGCATCCAGGTAGAAAACCTCTAGCATACAAACTTTGGGTCGACTCTGTATACAGTAGATACAAAAGATAGGTACAAACAGAGCCAGAGAAGAGCTGGTCATTGCATATAATAATTCCGAGATCAAGTATATGTTAAATCCCTATCATTTCATCACACACTTCCATTGGTTGTGACGATCTAGACATGTTATAACTAAGCTCTTACGATTGACGTCACTGCAGATCGGGCATTCCCATGCGTGCTGACTCTTCCAATGTAGCAGCCGTTCAAAAGTATTTCCGCTGGCTGTTCCCATGAGGAGTTTATTATGATGTCTCCTCTCGTGACCTCGAAGTGCTTGGCCAGACTTGACTCTCGGGTCGTGTGGTCGGACTAGCGTCTGAGCCTCTTCAGTATCGGCCGGTTGATTCCCTGCTGCGTTGATTATATCAGCCCTGTCCATTCCTCTCACACTTGTATTGATGCAGTATTTGTCCGCTGGTCAATGTATTAATTATCCTTTACTCCGACATGTTCGGCAGCGTACATCCAAGTGAGGGATGTCTACCTATACAAGCAAAGACTTCCAATAGCAATAGAAGAAGGAGCAAATGTGGAGGCAGACGGAGCAGAAGACGAAGCAAAAGATGAGAAGAAGAAGAAGAAGAAGAAGAAGAAGAAGAAGAAGAAGAAGAAGAAGAAGAAGAAGAAGAAGAAGAAGAAGAAGAAGAAGAAGAAGAAGAAGAAGAAGAAGAAGAAGAAGAAGAAGAAGAAGAAGAAGAAGAAAAAGAAGAAGAAGAAGAAGAAGAAGAAGAAGAAGAAGAAGAAGAAGAAGAAGAAGAATATGAACAAGAACACGAAGAACAAGAAGAACGAGGAAAAAAGCAATGCCACTGTCTACAGAAACAGCCCAGGTAGCATCACTTCCGACATTTCCTCCGATTTCCACTCACATTTGGCAGTGCCACATCCAGTCAACAAACATCACCGTCCTGCTTTCCACAACGTCTATTGACAGAAACAACAGCTTGTAGCAAGGCGTGATATGAAAAAGAAACATCTAGACCCCCACACTGCACGGAGTAAGGACGAATAAATTGATACCCGTCGCTAAAAGCAGCAAATATTCTTTCTGATTATTTTCGTGAGTTTCTAGATATCTGGAAAATCGCGTTGAACGATCACTTACATTTTCCCCAGCGACTGCATATTTTCTATTCTGTTTCTATAATTATTCAGCTACTGCGACCCCAAGGAATGCACACTTGCTATTTGTTTTTCTTTCATTATGTGATTTCTTTTTCTTGTAATGCGCCTGTGTCGTTATCACTTACGTTTCTTTATTTGTTCCATTTTGTTCTGTTGTATTTTGCTTCGTTTAGGAGGGTGTGTAACAGACGTACAGCGAAAATCAGTATTATTAATTAGCGTAATGTTTAAACAGACTGGGGTAAGCGATGTCTTCTGTCTCTTCTTCCTTCTTGTGTGTTGTGGGAAGGATGTTAGCCGTGTTGTGTTTGCTTATAACGAAGCTATATTTGCGCGATTCGCAAGAAATGATAGATTTAAAGGCATTTTAGAGACTGAGAATTAATGTTCCTTTTCAGTTCGCTTTTTCCGGGTCAGATTGCAGCCATGAAGCTTTTTTTTTTTCATGAACCATCTTATAGACGGATCATACTCTTTGACAACACGTGATCACTAAAATGGCGGCGAGAAAGGAAACTGGTCACACATACCATTATGCCGTCGCTTAGTATATGTGAAGATCTAACACTAAACACTCCAATGAAGATATCTGGCATGGGATTACCTTCAATCTCATCGCATCCCATCTCATCTCATATATACATAGTAAACGATGGACGCAGGAAATAACAGCTCCCATGGGAATATCGATACATGAAGCCCATAAGCGGGCACTCTCACGATGTTTATACTTCACCTCGACACCGCAAGGTACAAGAGGAACATGATGAGATTATATATATATTGAACATGATCAAGAGGATAGAGGAGGGGTCGATCCGTAGAGAATGGTTGCTGCCTCTGAAGCGGTCTCGGCTGGCAAAGATTAGTTTCATCTTCGTGCCAGGGCATGCGGGAGTACAAGGGAATGAGCGGGCTGACAAGCTCGCAGGTGAGGCTACTGTGGAGGGCGGACGCGCCATGGACCAGGCTGACATTCTGAATGCTCTACGAGAAGTGAGACTTTTGCGAGAACCAAGTGATGACTGTGAATCTACAACAATGGCCAGACTGCGAGAGCAAATTAAAAGAGGGGTGGCCAAACAAGAACACTACGCAGGAAGCCAAAGAAGATTGATAAACCAACACAGAACTGGCGTCGTTAGCCGCTACACGCTGCGGGATTTGCTGAGGAGGGGATCCGAGCACTTATGGACTGAATGGTTCGATGTGCAACGAGGATGATCTGTCGACTAACTAACTAACTAACTAACATATATATATATATATATATATATATATATATATATATATATATTATATATATATATATATATATATATATATATATAGAGAGAGAGAGAGAGAGAGAGAGGAGAGAGAGAGAGAGAGAGAGAGAGAGAGCGAGAGAGCTGCAGTTGTCTTCATTGAAAGGAGCACAGTGGTTATTTACTTTCACTATCACCTCCTGGCAACTGGTGTGGTCGCTCATCGGTGTGGCTCTGATGAATATCATTATCCAATAAGCTAAGGTGGGGATCACAGAGATGCAATTCTCGCTTGTTACAGGCGCTCATGCATATGCCACTGATGAGTTCAGTGGCTTAGCGTCCACTGTCACCGTGCACGTTCTGAGTTCTATGCCTTTCCAATCCCCCAAAACTGTGGTTCTCCATTTCCACCAGGCTTGAATTCTCACCATCATTCCATAAGTCAAAAGTTGGACAAAACTGGCAGGGAATCTCGGAGTTGGTGGCCCCTAGAGATGCAGAGATTAGAAATACTTCTGACACGCATCAGCACACACCAAAATCATGGGTAAATGGTGTCCATCAATCGTGCACCCTACTAAATTGACAAAATGGTTAAGTCAAAGTTTAACAAACTAAGTAGAGTCCAAAACCAAGGAATCCGGATCATAACTGGAAGCTGAAGACAACGCCTATTAATGAACTAGAAAAGATCACTTGTTTACAACTAATGCAGGATAGAAGAGATAGCAGAGCCCAGCAACAAGCAGAAAAATTTAGAATATTGACAGACCA
>JACEFZ010010258.1:0-43788 GCA_014155875.1 Cepaea nemoralis | reverse complement strand
AGGAGGAGAGGGGAGGAGGAAGGGAGGAGGAGGGAGGAGGAGAGGGGAAGGAGGGGGAAGAGGAGGAGAGGGGGAGGATATGGGGGATGAGAAGGGGAGAAGGGGGAGGATAAGGAGAAGGAGGAGGAGGAAGGAGTGGGAGGAGGAGGAGTGGGAGGAGGATGAAGGGAGGAGGATGAGGGTGGATGAGGAGGAGGAATAGGAGGAGGAGGAATAGGATGAGGAGGGGAAGGAGGAGGAGGGGAAGGAGGAAAAGGAGGAGGAGTGGGAGGAGGAGGAGGGAGGAGGAGGGAGGAGGAGGGGAGTATGAGGAGGAGAGAGGAGGAGGAGGGGCGATGAGGAGGAGGAGAAGAGGAGGGGCGAGGAGGAAAAGGGAGGAGGAGGAGGGGAGGAGGAGTAGGGGATGAGGAGGGGATGAGAAGAGGAGGAGGGGAGGTGGAGGAGGAGAGTGGAGGGTGAGGGAAGGAGGAGGGGGAGGAGGGAGGAGGAGGAAGGGAGAATGGGCGGAGGAGGAGGAAGAGGGGGAGGAGGAGGAGGGGCTAGGAGGTGGAGGAGGGGAGTAGGAGGGGGAGGGAGTAGGAGGAGGAGGAGTACGGGAGGATGAGGGGGAGGGGAGCAGGTGGAGGGGAGGGGAAGGAGGGGAAGTAGGAGTAGAGGAGGGGGAGGATGTGAAGGGGAGGACGAGGGGAGGGGAGGAGGAGGTAGAGGGGAGGAGGGGGAGAGGAGGATGAGGAGGATTATAACACATATGACTGTAGATAACTGTAGCGAAAAGGTCCACCTATTTGAGAAATGTGCAACAATTTTACATATATACCAATGCTATTAGAATTTATGTCCCCTCGCTATATATATATATACATTATAATGTAAATTAAAATATTAAATAATATTAAGATTATATGTTTGTACACTAACAAACTATGACAGTTGGCAGCACGGGAATGAGACGAAGACGTGTAGAAAATTTCGTCTCAATCGGATGGACCGTTATATATCTTATATATAAAAGGCAATGTCTGTCTGTATGTATGTCCTTTATGAGTTCGCGAACGGTCCATATATATATATACACACACACTAGCTGACCCGGCCCGGTTTCGCCCAGTCCCTGGCGGGGATCTACCTATCTATCTATCTATCTATCTATCTATCTATCTATCTATCTATCTATCTATCTATCTATCTATCTATCTATCTATCTATCTATCTATCTATCTATCTATCTATCTATCTATCTATCTATCTATCTATCTATCTATCTATCTCTGTATGTCTGTCTGTCTGTCTGTCTGATATGTGTGTGTGTGTGTGTGTGTGATTCAATACCCTTATCAACGAGCACAGGCTCGGTAATTTCAAGCATGGAAGTGCGAACCTCCTCCATGGTGATATTATAAATGTTAGTTCTATTGGATTTTCAGCACGTGCTAATCCTATGGAAGCATCTTCAGTTTGTGCAGCTGGTGCCTTCCTCTTGGAGTTTCAGCTCGTGCTAATCCCATGGAAGCATCTTCTGTTTATGCCTTAACTGCTTCTTCTGGAGCCAAGTCTGTCTCACCTATTTGAGTAACTAATTATGTTATTCTTGTTTCTGCTAGTTCTTTTGGAGTTTGTGCTGATCCAGTGGAAGCATCTTCTGTTTGTGCCTCAACTGCTTCTTCTAGAGACAAGTATCTATTTCCGAAATCGATAGTGTTAGACTTGTTTCTACTAGTTCTGTTGGAGTTTCAGTTCAGGTTTATCCTGTGGACGCATCTTCTTTTTGTGCCTCACCTATTTCTTCTAGAACCAATACTGCCTGATCAGTTTGCATGACTCGTTGTGTAAGAATATTTTCTGTTAGTTTTATTGGATTTTCAGCACGTGCTAATCCTATAGAAGCATCTTCAGTTTGTGCAGCTGGTGTCTTCCTGTTGGAGTTTCAGCTCGTGTTAATCCCATAGAAGCATCTTCTGTTTATGCCTTAACTGCTTCTTCTGATTCAGTTCTGCCTGCTCTGTCTGCATATCCTCTTCTTAAACTTGGTTCTGTTGGTTCTGTTGGAGTTTCAGCTCTTGCTAATCATGTGGAAGCATCTTTGTATGCCCAGACTGCTACTTCTAGAGCCAAGTCTGTCTGACCCAGTTGCGTATCTAATAGTGTTAGACTTGTTTCTGCTAGTTCTTTTGGAGCTTCAGCTCGTGCTGTACCTATGGAAGCATCTTCTTTTTGTGCCTCAACTGCGTCTTCTAGAGATAATTCTGCCTGATCAGTTTGTGTAACTCATTATATTAGATTTGTTTCTGCTAGTTCTTCTGGAATTTCAGCTCGTGCTGATTTTGTTAAAGCATCTTCTTTTTGTGCCTCAACTGCTTCTTCTAGAACCAATTCTGCCTTCTCAATATGCGTAACTAATCGTCTTAAATTTGTTTTTGCAAGTTCGTTTAGAGTTTCAGCTCGTGCTGATCCCGTGCAAATTCTGTTTGATCAGATTGCGAAATATTGCTTGTTATAATTGTTTCTATTCATTCTGATACAGTTTCAGCTCATGCTAATTCTGTGGAAGCGTCTTCTGTTTGTGCCCCAGCTGCTTCGTTTAGAGCCAAGTGTCCCAGATCATTTTGCATAACTCATCGTGTTAGAACTGTTTCGCTTAGTTCTGGTGGAGTTTCAGTTCAGTCTAATCCTCTGGAAGTATCTTCTATTTGTGCCTCAACTGTTACTTTTATAGCAACGCCTGTCAGACCCATTTGCGTAACTGAAAGTGTTAGACTTGTTTCTGTTAGTTCTTTTAAAGTTTCAGCATGTGCTGATCCTGTGGAATGATTCCGTTTTCGCCTCAAATGCTATTTCTAGAACCAATTCTGCCTGATCAGTTTGTATAACTCGTTCGTTGTGTTAGAATTGTTTCTGTTAGTTCTTTTGGATTTCCAGCACGTGCTAATCCTATGGAAGCATCTTCAGTTTGTGCAGCTGGTGTCTTCCTGTTGGAGTTTCAGCTCGTGCTAATCCCATGGAAGCATCTTCTGTTTATGCCTTAACTGCTTCTTCTGATCCAGTTCTGCCTGCTCTGTCTGCATATCCTCTTCTTAAACTTGGTTCTGTTGGTTCTGTTGGAGTTTCAGCTCTTGCTAATCATGTGGAAGTATCTTTGTATGCCCAGACTGCTACTTCTAGAGCCAAGTCTGTCTGACCCAGTTGCGTAACTAATAGTGTTAGACTTGTTTCTGCTAGTCCTTTTGGAGCTTCAGCTCGTGCTGTACCTATGGAAGCATCTTCTTTTTGTGCCTCAACTGCGTCTTCTAGAGATAATTCTGCCTGATCAGTTTGTGTAACTCATTATATTAGATTTGTTTCTGCTAGTTCTTTTGGAGTTTGTGCTGATCCAGTGGAAGCATCTTCTGTTTGTGCCTCAACTGCTTCTTCTAGAGACAAGTATCTATTTCCGAAATCGATAGTATTCTGTTTGTTGTTTCTACTAGTTCTGTTGGAGTTTCAGTTCAGGTTTATCCTGTGGAAGCATCTTCTTTTTGTGCCTCACCTATTTCTTCTAGAACCAATACTGCCTGATCAGTTTGTATGACTCGTTGTGTAAGAATTGTTTCTGTTAGTTTTATTGGATTTTCAGCACGTGCTATTCCTATGGAAGCATCTTCAGTTTGTGCAGCTGGTGTCTTCCTGTTGGAGTTTAAGCTCGTGCTAATCCCATGGAAGCATCCTCTGTTTATGCCTTAACTGCTTCTTCTGATCCAATTCTGCCTGCTCTGTCTACATATCCTCTTCTTAAACTTGGTTCTGTTGGTGTTTCAGCTCTTGCTAATCATGTGGACGCATCTTTGTATGCCCAGACTGCTACTTCTAGAGCCAAGTCTGTCTGACCCAGTTGCGTAACTAATAGTGTTAGACGTTTCTGCTAGTTCTTTTGGAGCTTCAGCTCGTGCTGTACCTATGGAAGCATCTTCTTTTTGTGCCTCAACTGCGTCTTCTAGAGATAATTCTGCCTGATCAGTTTGTGTAACTGATCATATTAGATTTGTTTCTGTTAGTTCTTCTGGAATTTCAGTTCGTGCTGATTTTGTTAAAGCATCTTCTTTTTGTGCCTCAACTGCTTCTTCTAGAGCCACGTCTGTCCGACCCATTTAAGTAACTGATGGTGTTATACTTCATTTGGAGTTTTTGCTGATCCTGTTATACTTGTTTCTGTGTTATACGCGTGTTATACTTGTTTCTGCTAGTTCATTTGGAGTTTTTGCTGATCCTGTGGAAGCATCTTCTGTTTCTGCCTCAACTGCTTCTTCTATAACCAATTCTGCCAGCTCAGTATGCGTAACTAATCGTCTTAAATTTGTTTCTGCGAGTTCTTTTGGAGTTTCAGCTCGTGCTGATCTTGTGGAAATTCTGTTTGATCAGATTGCGAAATATTGCTTGTTATAATTGTTTCTATTCATTCTGATACATTTACAGCTCCTTCTAATTCTGTGGAAGCGTCTTCTGTTTGTGCCCCAGCTGCTTCGTTTAGAGCCAAGTGTCCCAGATCATTTTGCATAACTCATCGTGTTAGAACTGTATCGCTTAGTTCTGGTGGAGTTTCAGTTCAGTCTAATCCTGTGGAAGTATCTTCTATTTGTGCCTCAACTGCTACTTTTCTGTATCTGTTTCCCACTAGATTCTAATAATACCCCAGTACTCCTCCCTTACTGTTACACCTCCCCATGTTGAATAAAGAATTTTCCTTTTAAAGGAAAACTCTTTACTCCTAATCCCCATACTCCATTCCCTCTTTGTCTTCTAATCTTCCCTAAAATCAAGTTTGAGTAAAAAATATATCTTTTAACTCTTCTCCCAGTGATATGGTCTGCTAATAATAACCCCCCCCCCCCCCCCCATATACTTCTTCTTCGACTTTTATTTATATAAGACCACGTATGGTAACCCTGTTAATCCAAACAGTCCTTCTTTCCTTTTTATTTCCCCAAAATTATATAGCTATCCACTATATAGTTCTTCATTTCTGGTTCTTTCTTGTTTCCTGTATCAAATATACATATTATAAGAACAGCTCATAAATTCTTTATCGAAACTTTTGACCTTATAAAATTTCTCATTCTTTACTATTCTGGTTCTTTCTTGGCTCCACCAGTTTCCTGTACCAAATATACATATTATAAGAACAGCTCATAAATTCTTTATCGAAACTTTGACCTTATACAATTTCTCATTCTTTCAAACCCCAGGACGTACAAAAACAATGTAGTTAGAAAAAGCAAAGAAGCGGTGCGCACCTAGTAAGAAATCTAAAGAATGAATACACGACATTACCACATGGACATACAGCAATGCAAATTAAGACACTCACCCTTTACCTCCCTTGCCAATAAAAAATTTTGTAAAATAATATTTTTTTTAAAACACCTTATGAAATACATCTTTGTTCGTTATAAAACAATTTGGCAAAAGTTTTCATAAATCTTATATTCCACCTTGACATTGCCAACCACAATTCTGTTCATTTTTCATTATCTCACCTTCCACCATGAGCCCATGTTCATATTCCATGAACATCTCTAATAAAATTAAAGCTGGTATTTCACAGCACCTATATCTTGCCCCCGTATTTCCCATAGTCATATACTGCCATTTACAGTCTTCCCCTACCTTATATCATTGGGACTAAGTATAATCAACTCATTTCTGAACGAAAGACTCTAAGCCAAACCTCATCAACGTAAACGTCCTCGACTAACTTTATAATCATATAACTCAATATACTAAAGCATTCATGTAATCGAAATAAAATGAACACAACCCCCAACCGAATCTAAAGAAAAAACAAATTTTTAAAATGACACAACATGCATGTTATCAAATCAGAATAAAACATTCTATTACTACCTATCACTATTGGACACTTTTACGGTCCAATAGATTTTACCAACTCAAATGCTAGGAACACAATCACCCTATTCTAACTCAATAAATCAACCAACAACAATCAATTTTCAAAACCAAATCAAGAAAAAAAACTTATAACTTATAACTCATAACTAAACGTTAGCCATCATTTTCTAGAACCAACTCAATCATAAAAACATATTACGTATAGTGACCCACCAACATTGGCCCCTCTTACTAAGTAAAATAACGTATATCTACTTATACAGGTCATTCCAGTATATCTATGACCAAGAAAACTAAACATTTCACTGTCCATCCGTATATTTGTTAACTACTGACCAATTACTTATTCACACCTGTTCTATTTACCTAAACAAATCAGTAATCAACATTTATCATACCATTTATTATCTTCTAACTCCTAACAGCACATAACAACCGAAACAACTTCTTAAGTAAGCACCGTAATGTGGCCACCAATCCAATATTAACTCAACCTAGTAGCCAACCTCTACTTATCAACGAACTTGTAATCTGGTTTCTCTAGGAGCTGTCATCACTTGTTAATCCTTATCGTTAAATACGGCATTTCCAACAGTAACAAAATACTTTCACCCCTTTTGTACCAATATCTCGAGACCACTTCCACCGTTTCGTATAAGCATCCCTTTCACTTCTAACTCCTGCTATCTGCAGTACTTTCTAACATCTATCTCCTGCGTTTCCGCTTCTTCAACAAGTCCAAGTTTCTTTGAATAAGTGCTAACTCTACATCAATATCTTCTTCTTCGTACAACTTATTAGTTTCTTCCATACTACTACTTGACTCTGACTTTTCATCCATTTCTTCTTCTTCGTCTGTATGTCTCTCTTCAGCTGCCGCTAATCTCTTCCGTTCAACATCCCACCTAATTTGTCGATCACTCTTTCTTAAGGATCTTTCTAGTAGAGGTATATCTTCTCCGCTTGTTGAACAATCTCTAATTCTCCTCTGTCTTTTCACTTCTTTATCTCTTTGACTGTCCATTCTTCTTTTCGTTGCTTGCCTAGTATTTTTAAATGGAGCACCTGTGTCTTCTTCCATACTATCATAATGAGTTTCATTTAGCCCTTCTTCTTCCATTCTTTTCGGAATTGTCTGTTCTTGAGTATCTTCGTAACTTGGATTTGCTAGCAACTGATTTTGTTCTGGTTCCTTTCTAAGACCTGGGGTTACTGTAGCTCCTCTAACAACCTGTTCATCCAAAAATTTCGCATCCGAATAATAATTATTATTATAATTATTATTTTCTATCTCATCTTCATCTCTTCTTAAGTGTTCAACGTGTGCCCTTGCTATATGTGCTGTGACCTGGTTCTTTATAATATACGATACATTTCCTAGTTTTTCCAAAACGTAATAACCTGGAATCCAACGAGTATCAAACTTAGAGTTTCTTCTATGCTTCTTGTAATAAACTCTATCACCTACCTTAAACTCCTGTAATTTTGTATTTACATTCTTGTACTTTTTCTGTCTTTCCCTAGCTTTAATTATATTATTCCTTAACCTCACATGTGCTTTATGCATTTCTTGTATTATGGTCTCTTGAAATTCTTCACCCATATATTTCCGTCTAGGTTTTAATAGATTATCTATAGGTAATATTGGTTCCCTCCCGTGTAATAAATAAAATGGTGAAAAACCCGTGCTCTCATTTGATTTGTACGAATGGCGCTAAGGGCAGGTCCCAAAAATAAATCCCAATCTCTTCATGTTCATCAATAATCTTTGCCAAAATGTCGTATAATCCGATGTTGACGTTCGTTTTTCGCATTTGAAGAAGGTCTATAAAATGAGGTCTTTATATGTCTTATATTTAAATCTTTTAATAACTTTTCGAATTTTTTATTTACAAACTCTCTACCATTATCTGTAAGTATATTTTGTGGGCAACTAAACCTTGGTACGAACTCCTGTAAAAAAATATTAATGACAGTATCCGCGCTCTTATCTGGGATTGCATAAACCTCTGGCCAAAGACTGTAGACGTCTACTATATGAATTAAATACACATTTCCTGACAATGTCCTGGGTGTGGACCCGATATATCTAAACTAATCTTTTGCATTGGGAACTGAGGAATATCTGTGTCTTGTAAGGGAGACTTTATGTTTTCATGTTCCTTAATCTGCACTTTTCACACGTATCTACATATTTGCATGCAGATTTAAACAAGTTTGGCCAATAATATTTACTTGTAAGTGCTTTCACCAGTTTGTCTCTACCGAGATGTCCATTTTCATCGTGATATGCTTTTAAAAGTTCATTTTCCAAATGCCTTGGAATATATTTCCTTAGCTGCTCGTTCCTTTCACACATATAATATAACTGTCCATCCTCTTGTAAAACCAAATAATTCTTTTTATATTTGTTATCTTCTGTTTCTCGTAATTTTTCTTTTATTTGTATGACTCTTGGGTCCAAATCTTGCTCTTCTTTCATATTGAATTGTGCTAACTGTAGGTCTTCTTCCCTATGTTCAGACTCTTGATCCGATGGTAGACTATCAAATTCTTCCCTATTTATTATAGCAGAATCTAGAATATTTACTTGCCAATTTCGGTCGTCTATCTCTGGTTCAGCTGCTTCCTCTTCTGTATCTTCTGATGACTGTGGATATGGAATTCTAGACAATAAATCGGCGCATGTATTTATCCTACCTGGTATGTACTAAATTACCGCGTTGTACCCCTGTAGATTCAATGCCCACGTCTGTATTTTCCTGTTCTGCACTGGAGCTTCTAAAAAAGACTTTAAAGGCATGTGGTCAGTTCTAATAACAAAATTTGCGTTGTGTAAGTAGTAATTAAGTTTTTGAAGAGCGTAATGAATCGCGTAAGCCTCCTTCTCAATAGTCGTCCATTTCCTTTGTGATTTACTAAGTTTATGCGACAAGAAGTAGATAGGCCTTTCATTTTTAACGCCTGGTATTCCAGACTCTTTTCCTTCATATGGTTGCACCAAACATGCTCCTACTGCATTGTCCGAAGCATCTGTGTACAGTATTAACTGTTTGTTTAAGTCTGGATGCGTCAACAGTGGTACCAGTGTTAAGCTGTTTTTTAAATACTCGAACGCTTTTTGACATTCATCATCCCACTTAAACCTAGCGTATTTGCCTGTTAAGTTTGTAATAGGTTCAGCTATCTTTGAAAACGCTGGGACAAACCGCCTATAATACGCACATGTTCCTATAAAAGCGCGTACTTCCTTAACGTTAGTTGGAGCAGGTAACTCTTTAATAACCTTTATCTTGTCCTGGTCTGGTTTTATACCTTCTCTATTTATAATATACCCCAAATATTTTGTTTCTGTCTTTAAAAATTGGCATTTACTAAGCTTTAACTTCACATCATGCTTTCTTAACCTGTCAAATACTAGTCTAATATGTTTCAAATGATCTTCCACACCTCCTGTAGTAAAAATCAGAATATCATCAATATAGGCAAGAGCGAACTTTTGCATACCTTCTAGAACTTCATTTATTAAGAGCATATAGTGAGAGGGCGCCGTTTTGACGCCAAAAGGCATTCGTAAGAATTCGTACGAACCCATATGGGTACAAAAGGCGCTTTTCTTTTGTGCGTCTTCCGACATCGGTATACACCAAAATCCTGACCTTGCGTCCAGCGTTGTAAAATATGTAGAGCCATTAAGCAGCCCCAAAATATCATCAATCACCGGCAGTGGGTATGCTACATTCTTGGTAATTTTGTTCAACGCCCTGTAATCACAGCAGAAGCGACTCGTACCTTCAGGTTTGGCCACGATGACGACCGGAGACGACCATTCAGACTTCGACCTTTTTATTATTCCTGCTTTCAGCATCTCTTCTATTGCCTTTTCCACGATTTCTCTGTTTCTTAATGTTCTATATGGTTTTAAACTTATTGGTGGATGATCTCCCGTGTCTATTTCCATTGTAACTGTTCGCGTCTTTCACAATTCTAAATCATTAACCGCAAACACATCTTGATTTTGCTTTATAAGTTGTTCCAACACTTCCTTATTTTCTGGCGGAGCTTTTAACTGTGACAACAATTCTTGTTCCCTTGTTATTTTGTCCAGTGAATATATATGGGCTTTATTTCCTCTGGATGGATGGATCAATTCATCCATTCTGACGTTCCCTCTTCTTCTGTGTCCGCGTCTGTCATTTCCCCTTTCACTAGAAGTTTCCAAATAACTTGTTCCCGACACTTCTGCTCTATCCGTTGCCAATATGTCACTAATGTTATGATCTAATTTGGCTATCACACATCCTCTGTATAACTTGATTTCTCTACCTGTGTTGTTGATAACCATTACTGGAAAGGTTAAGTGTTTATCCAACTCCATTACTCCATCTGGAACCTCCAAACCAGGCTCATCAATTATTTCCTCTTGTAACTCAGTGATTCTGACTGTGTTTCCTTCCACATAATATGGGTTTCTCTTCAGCTTCGCTTGTATCAAATTAACCGACTGTGGTTTTAACGTCGTTGTCATTTTAACTCTAACTAGTGCTGATATATGCATGTCCTCTTCCATATCTATATAGACGTCCCTGAATTTTAACTTATGTAAATCATAAAAAAGTCTTATTCCATTTTTTATCAAAAAATCTCTTCCTATTAACATATTTCTATTTAAACCCCTCACTACATGAAAAAGGTGTCTTATGTTGATCCCTCCTAACTTAAAATTTATCATTGTTTGTCCAATTACTTGTAAATTCTGTCCAGTAACAGAGTGTAAATTATTATGACTCTTAAATACTCTACAATTTCTTACTATTTTGTATAAAAAACTTTCTTTTACTACACTAACTTGAGCTCCCGAATCAATTAATGTACGAACTCTATACTTTCCTATTTCTAATATACAAGAGCTATAATCTGTTTTATCTTCTATAAATTTCTTGACTTCATCTAGTTGAAAATATTCTCTGTTCGACCTATTATACCTGTTATTAACATATTCTCTAACCCTTGGGACCTTACTATTTACCCTCCTATCATAGGTCCTGTCTAATAGGTAGGGTGTTCTTGTACCTGTAAAATTCCTGTGTCCATCAACAACATTCCTACTCACCCTATTATTATCATGTCTACCCTGTGTATTCGACTGGACACGCCTGTTATTACAAAAACGAGAAACATGTCCCCGTTGACCACAAACCCAACAGACAATATTTGTGTTATTTGTGTTTCCCACTGTCTCACTTGTAGGGTATCTCACATTTCTTCTTTCAACATAATCGCTCCTATTTCTACCTTGTAACGTTTGTATACCGCCTCTCCTATTCCATCCGAATCTTGTTTGTCCTATTTCCATGGGTTCCTCAACTCTGTCGTCTCGATTACTTCCCACTTCCGTCCTGTTCTTAATCTAAACCTACGTCTCAAATTTTCCTCTTGTACCGCGATATCCACCGCTTGTGATAACCTCTCAGGGTTTTCCCGCATCAACTTAAGTTTCAAACCATCAGATTTTATGCCATCTACAAAAATCCCTACTAACATCCTTTCCACCTCCTCCCCTCGTACATTCTGTCCTAAGAATGCTTCTTCAGCCAGGTTAATCAATCTATCGCTAAACAATTGTACCGTCTCTCCGTTATTTTGTTTAGCCTGCCTCAACACCGAAAATGCATGTTGTGGATCCGTTATTTCTGCATATTTCCTTGCTAGGTCTTCTTTGAATTATTCCCACGTCTCATCTACTCTAGCCTCTAACTTTCTTCTTATATGATCCGAAACTGGTTCCGTTGCCGTCTGATAAGCCAGTCTCATTTTTTCTTCATCTGTTGCTGAGATCAAATAGGCATATTTTTCTATGGAAGTGACCCATTTCTTATAGTCTCTGGCCTGTCCACTAAACTTCACAATTTCTGTTGCCATCCCTTGTTGTTTAATCACCATATTAAGTCGGCCTACTGCTGTTCCCACGCCTGTCAAAACCTGTGCTAAGGTGTCCTGTTCCGCCATGCTGAAAAATACTGAAACAAAGCAAGCAAAGAACCACACAATTTCAACTTCTTAATTTAAAGAATACACTCACTTATTATAGACAACCACAGTTATTTTCTGGGTTTGAGTACCACACAATTTTAACTTCTTAATTTAAGGAATACACTCACTTATTATAGAAAACCAGAGTTATTTTCTGGGTTTGAGTACCACACAATTTTAACTTCTTAATTTAAGGAATACACTCACTTATTATAGAAAACCAGAGTTATTTTCTGGGTTTGAGTACCACAAAATTTTAACTTCTTAATTTAAGGAATTCACTCACTTATTATAGAAAACCAGAGTTAGTTTCTTTTTGTTTCCTGACTCAAGCCCGTACCTTCCTCGCCTCAGCGTCAATTTTCGTTCGATCGCCAGGAGTCTATCTCAGCTGAAAAATCAGTCGCGGAGTTCAGGTAGTCTGTTTCTTCCCCCAGGTAATTGCGTTACTTCTCTAGGGATGCCGGGATTATCTTCAACCCCTGCTTGGGTCCCATCTGAGTCTTGTAGCCTTTGTTTTCACCCCGGGTGGGGTACATCATCGACGTCTTGAGATAGCGATAACGTAAGTGGCTGGCGATTTGAAATTAGCAAAAGTCAGGTTATGGTAACTTTTTGAAACTCCAGAGTTCAGATCGCGGCTATGGGAAGCCCTTTAATAACGCTGAAGGCTGAAGTTCAGACAACGAGCATGACCAGCCCCTGGGATAACGTTAAAGTTCAGTCTACGGCTCTGGAAAGCCCTTTGATGACGTTAAAATTCAAACCACGGCTCTGGGAAGCCCTTTGATGACGTTAAAATTCAAACCACGGCTTTGGGAAGCCCTTTGATGACGTTAAAATTCAAACCACGGCTTTGGGAAGCCCTTTGATGACGTTAAAATTCAAACCACGGCTCTGGGAGGCCCTTTGATGACGTTAAAATTCAAACCACGGCTCTGGGAAGCCCTCTGATGACGTTAAAATTCAAACCACGGCTCTGGGAAGCCCTTTGATGACGTTAAAATTCAAACCACGGCTCTGGGAGGCCCTTTGATGAGGTTAAAATTCAAACCACGGCTCTGGGAGGCCCTTTGATGACTTTAAAGTTCTATAATTTTACATGATTGAGAAATTATTTGCTCAGGGTTATCACAGCCTTCGAGCCTCTTTATTTGCTGATTACTGAACTGATTAAAGAATTTTACTGGACATCCTTTCACTGGAACAACAACAAGCGTCTCCCGACCTTGATAAAACTGATTTGAGAAAACGTTAAATACCTTCTGGTTTAGGCATTCTTTGAAGGTTTCTTAGTACTTCGCGTGGTAGCCGGGACGGCCCAATTCAGTATCCTGGTTAAACGGCTCCATTTCGCATCCTATACCAGTGTATAAGAACACGAAGGCATGTTGTTTTCTTGTTGATATAACGTTTATTGGGGTAAGATGACAAAGCTTCGATGTTCTCCTCCACTCCAGTCCAAGGCCGGATCTTAACTGCCCTTGCCAACCCAATACGTCACGATTGAGCATCTCTCACCCTTTCACTCTCGATGCTCAATCGTGCTGTATCTGTTTCCCACTAGATTCTAATAATTCCCCAGTACTCCTCCCTTACTGTTACATATTGGCCAAAATTTTGCAGTGATACCAAATTGTATTGCAGATCGTGTGACATCTGTAAAAGCTTGTTAAAAAGGGGAAACACCCACAAGCAGAACTACAAATCACTGATTTGGCAATTAGATGGTTTGAAAAGATCTCGGTTGATATAGTTGGTCCTCTTAACCACATAACATCAAGGGGAAACAAATATATTGTTACAATAATTGATTTATGTAGTCGGTGGCCAGAAGCCATTCCGATGAAGAATATAACTTCCAAAGACATCATGGAAGTATTCTTCCATATTTTTGCAAGGGTTGGATTCCCTGATACCATCCTTTCAGATCGGGGTAGCCAGTTTATTGCCGCAGCTACACAAGCATTTACTAAGATGTTGGGGGTGAAGCAATGCTTTAACAGCCCGTACCACCCACACTCCACAGGTATCATAGAAAAGATCAACGGCGATCTTAAACATATGCTCTCAAAAGTAACCCAAGAACATCCCGAGGACTGGGACACGTATCTACCTGCTATTTTATTTGCATATAGGGAAGTGCCACATTCCAGCACTGGATTCTCACCATTTGAAATAGTATATGGTGCCAAACCACGCGGCCCATTATCGTTGTACCAGTCTATGCTGACTGAAAGTAAAACCATATTTACACCCATTTCATCGTATGAACATGTAATATCATTGCGCGATAGAATCATGAAATCATGTGAGTTAGCAAAAGAAGCACTACAAAAATCTGGTGCTATCTACCGACAATACGCTAACAGAGGAAATAGAACCATTACTCTGACGCCAGGTCAGGACGTTCTTCTCTTATTGCCAAGTGACAGACATCTTCTCACAGACTCATGGCAAGGACCGTTTAAAGTGTTACGACAAATTTCGACAGTAGATTACGAAATTGCAGTCAGGGACAAACACAAGATTTTCCATATTAACATGCTTAAACCATATTACCACAGGGACGACGAACAAGTAGAGACTACAGCAAGCACAACAATAGTGGACCAGACAGACGACAACGATACTGACGAGATACCAACACCAGTACTGGACACGACGTTCCAACCTACAGGACATATAGGTAAATCCCAAACTGACGCAGACACAGACTGACAGTTGCAGACAAGTATTACAAGACTACAGTACAATTTTTTCTAACAACCCATGACAGACAGACTTAGTGCATCATCATATTATTTTGACGTCTGACATCCCAATAAAATGCAGACCATATTCCATTCCTATACACTACAAAGACAAATTACACCAAGAAATTATTGACTTAGAAGCAAACCATATCATCCGACGTTCACAATCACATTTTTGTTCACCGATTGTCATTGTGAAGAAAAAGGACAACACAATAAGACTCTGTGTTGACTATAGGAAACTCAACAGCATTACACAGTTGGATTTAGAACCAATGAGCAACTGTGAAGACATACTAACTGAACTGACTGACACGTTACTTTACTAAACTGGACATGACAAAAGGTTACTGGCAAATACCTGTACATGCTGACAGTATATATCTGACAGCATTTGCCACACCCTGGGGACTATACGAATGGTGCAAGTTGTCATTCGGGCTAGTTAATGCTCCAGCAACCTTTGTCAGAATGACAAGACGACTTTTGACAGGCATTTCCAACATCATTTGGTACATGGACGACATTTGCATACATACAAAGAACATGACATACCACATAACAGCACTACAGCAGACATTCGACAGGATTAGACAACATGGACTGACAATAACACCATCCAAAGTTGATATAGCCTTTCAAGAAATTACATTTTTGGGCTATAAGATCTCAAATGGCTTCATATCAACTGACGATAACATCATGTCTAGAATTTTGAAATTGTCGCTTCCGACAACCAAAAAAGAGTTGCGAAGTGTGTTAGGTCTTTTGAATTACTATAGACAATTTATCCCTCATTTTGCTGAATTGACCAAATGTTTCACTGATTTACTAACAAACAAACATCCAAATGTTATTGTAAATAGCGAATGTTTAAGGCCTGCATTTGCGAAAGTACTATCTTATTTTTCCAGTGAACCTATTCTAAAATTACCTGATCTTAGCACTATTTTCAGGCTAAGATGCGATGCGAGCTCCGTAGCCATTGGAGGGGTACTACTTCAAGAGCACGACCAAATATTGTACCCGGTATACTACGTCTCCCGGAAATTGAACACTAGTGAACAAAATTACAGCACACCGGAACTTGAAGCCCTCGCTCTTGTGTTCTCGGTACGTAAACTTTCGAGATTTCTTTTAGGTAAACACTTCATTATTGAAACAGACAATAGCTCTTTGACATTCATCACCAGTGGTACCCCAAGTAACCACAGAGTGGCCAGATGGTCCCTTCTTCTACAGGACTATAGCTTCGAAATCAGACATATACGAGGCTCACATAACTCTCTGGCCGATCTTCTATCGAGATGTCCATACGCTCACCCAATAGCCAGCACATTGCAGATGGTGTATAAACTGCAACGTAAATAGTGCTCAACACCACAGCCAATTGTGACTTCATGTCAGTTACGCTGTAAAGAACAGTGTGATAGGGAGATTTAATCTCCCATTGTAACTATATTGTGTACATATTATTATTATTATGTGAATGAATGGGTCGTATAATTGTGAGAAATGTGAAAGAATGCCATTATTATTGTAAATATATAGTATTATAAGAAATAGACACCACAAGTGTCACAGGACAGTACTACAGGTCCCAAAGACTTACTGAGCTTGAACAGCGCCAAGTAATCCTGAGTACAGCTACAAAGATGGTCCACGACGTTTTAACAAGTACGAATGATGACCTTGACAACCTAATCCGAGGATAAGACGGAAGAAGTTATCCAACAGCGGATGACAAGATCTGGGTGCTCCGTATATTGAAAGTCCATCTAAAACGAGAGACCTTGAGTGTGCAACAACACAGCTCTACACTTCCGTTAGATGTCCATAATAATTTGAAAGTTAGCATACCATAATAAAATGTTTATAAATTTATGACAATTGTATGAAAATTTGGGTATGAAACATTTCCATATTCGAAATTGTATATGTCGAGTGTTGTTAGATGTAATCTCAGCATCGTAGCTTGATTTACTTTTTCACAAGAGTGACCTTTTGTGCACTTTTGTCAAGGAGGATCAAATTATGACACTAAGAAAGAAAATGTTACTTGTAATTTATTTTGTTGAAAGCATGATAAAATTACTGTCCCTAACTTTTGTTCCATAACCAAGGGACATAACTAAATATTGTTGGTGATGTGTAAATATGTATTGAAACTACCATGTTTGCCTAATAGGTATCACGTCAATGTGACGTCATGTGTATATGGGAAAACTTACCAAAACTGAAGACCTTCATTGGATATTCTATTAGATAAGGGTAGATGTCCAATGTCGGAGTTATCTTATAGGGAGATACTCACAGACTCACCTGATTATTTGTAATTTTTCTTTTTGGTGGAGAGGTAGGGGCAAGTTAGCCGTAACCTACCGGACTGGCTGTGTCTCAGCGAGGTAAAAACCATGGAATTGATTGTACTTGACAAGTATGCTTGATGGGTAGGCATGGGATTTGTATGCATATTGTTTACTAATCACCTGTACATATTAAGACACACTAAAGAGTTACGTCAGATGAAGTGCAAAAGTTCGATTCTGACAAGATAAAGAACAGCTATATAGAGTACATGAAAGGAAAAGGAGGACCAGAACAGGTCATTCTCCTGCGCCTCAGAACAGGACACAATAGATTACGCAACCACATGTATACAAAATTCAAGATTGGTGACTCAGCCATGTGCACATGTGGTTTGGCGTCGCAGACAGCAGAGCACATACTCCAGGATTGCCCAAACTACAACATATCCAGGCGAACCTTCTGGCCTAGAGAGACAACAGTGGAAGATAAACTCTATGGACCGCTGAATGAACTAAAAAAGACTGTTAGATTCATACAAGAGACAACATTGCAGTTATAAACATAATTTAGGCGAACGAAAGAAGAAGAATAAAGGAAAACCTTTCATGAGAATGAGGGGGGGGGGGGAGAATGTCAGAGTCTCACCCAGAGTGATAACGCGTTGTCTGCACCAACGCCCGACAATGCAACGCTGATCTATGATAAGCACTACAGCTATAACGCGGCGTCGTCAACAACGCCAGGCAATCAACGCTGAGACTAAGCAGTCGGCGGTCAGCTGGAACACAGCGTGAACATTGAGGGGTCACGCGGGCTGACTCGAGCACAACGGTGGTGTGTGCTGAAAGTCCAGCCAGACTAGGCTTGGGGGCCGTAACGGACTGACGTATGAATGCAGCTTGAGAGTTTTATGCATGTCTTGATAGCTAGCCTGTATGACCGTTGGAGTTGGAACGCCTGTCTGTGTGACTTGTAAGTGGAGTGCATTGATGTATTATTATATTGATGTATTGATTGCTTGCATTTATAATCTATTGGATATTGTGAATTGTGATTGCACGAAGCTTGTATTGTTTCTGATGTGTGCAGTGCGCGAATAAATAGCGCGAATTATATTATCGGTTGTTAGCCTCGTGTTATTTGATAAGCATATTTAGTATCACACTTGTCAAGATCATCATCATCATCAAGTGCCGTGCCGGCTGGCGTAGGCGTTCATGGCTCTCCACAGATCTCGGTCTTTGGTGTTCTGGATCAACTCTGCTGATGATATTAGATACGAGCCATAATTCTTGCCCTAAGCAAGACTTTCACACTACTACGATACAAAGATAAGCGGGATATGATTGATACAGGCATTGATAATGCACATTGGGAGCAAGTCGCCGCTGAACGTGTTGCATGGAGGGCAAACATCAGAAATGGAATAAAGACAAAGGAGAAAATTATTGCAGATAAGTTACACACAGAACGTGTGAGACGGAAGATGGTGCATGATGGTGGAATTGACCACGTGTTCACATGCACCCACTGTGAACGGACATTTACAGCGCGAATTGGCCTTATAAGTCACATTCGCTACCACCATAGGTTGGTACAAGTGCATGTACATGCTTTTCAGTTTGCATCCAACTAGACAGAAAATGCAGACTGGCTGCTGTGGAGGCCGAAGTACAAGCGTTGATTTTCGAGAATTCGCTAGATGGTGATGCTGTCTTTTACATAGATGGGTCGGTCGTCCGACATGTGAGAAGCTCATGGGTCTTTACGGCACTTGGCTCGTAAACGAAAAGGTGAAAATCAACTTGTAAAGAACATGATTGGCGAACGGGAAAATCAATTACAATGTCGACGCTCGTAAACAGTTAATATCCATTTTTTAATCTGGACTCTGCAAAAGCAATCACATATACTAGTTAGCAGTTAAACTAGTTTGTCGTGCCACCGAGAAGGGCCTAATTTATATCTTACACTAACCTGAGTATTCAGCACTGCCTTTTCCTACGAACCTTCATTAACCTTCATTCTCCCTTGTGTTCTTCCAATTCGTCGTCCTCTCTGTCGTTTTCAACCGAATTTATCGTCTAGCGTTTTCCCGTATTTAGAAATTCCATGGCGTTTTCCCAGATATGTTATAGGCTATCCATATCCTTGACTAACTCCACTGCCATCCTTCTATCTCTTCAGAAGCCGCCTTAATCCTTCTCGAACTTAGAAACACAACTGATCCGTTCAATGGAAGTCACACTATGCTTCGGTTGTCAAGTTCCCATCTCGTGACGTATCCCGTCTCGTTGGTTTTCTATTGCACTGTGTACTTTGCTATCCCTTGGGATTTTTCCTTTTATCCTTTCTGCATGACGTGTATCTGCCAACGCCATGTGGCACGGGAGTACAAGGGAATGGGCGGGCTGACAAGCTCGCAGGTAACGCTACTGTGGAGGGCGGACGCTCCATGGACCAGGCTGACATTCTGAATTCTCAACGAGAAGTAAGACTTTTGCGAGAACCAAGTGATGACTGTGAATCTACAACCATGGCCAGACTGCGAGAACAGCAAATTAAAAGAGGGGTGGCCAAACAAGAACACTACGCAGGAAGCCTTAGAAGACTGATAAACCAACACAGAACTGGTGTCATTAGCCGCTACACGCTGCGGGATTTGCTGAGGAGGGGATCCGAGCACTGATGGACGATGTATGTTCGATGTGCAATGAGGATGGTCTGTCGACTAACTAACTAACTAACTAACTAACTAACTAACTAACTAACTAAGGGATATGAAACATTTAAAAAAAACAGAACAAGTCATTATTCTGCGCCTCATTATTCTGCGCCTGCACAATAAATTACGCAACCACATGTATACAGAATTCAGGATTGGTGAATCAGCCATGTGCTAATGTGAATTGTTGCAGAAAGCAGAGCAAATACTCCAAGACTACTCAAAATACAATATAACTAGGCAAACCGTCTGGCTTAGAGAGACAACAGATAAACATACCTATAAATAATACGTAAGGACTACACTTGAGTATAAAGCGAGCGAACGAAAAAGAAAGGAAAAAGATAAACTCCATGGACCCCTGAGTGAACTAAAAACAGACAGTTAAATTCATACAACAAGCCGTCCGACCCACATGCTCTCTGCTCGAGATCATGGCACACTACAACTACACCTGACCTGGCTTTTCATTCGCCAGACCTGGAGTGGAACATTACACGAATTGTTGGGAAACAACTTGGTGGTAGTGACCATCGGCCAGTCTTTCTAACTGTAAAAAATGAGCTTGTAAGTGAAAGCAGCACCCTCTCGAGGTGGAACTACAAGAAAGCAGACTGGGCAATGTACAAGAATCGCACCAGCATACTGGTTAGAAACCTGAACCCTGAAAAAGACAAAGTAGTTGAAGAGTTTGGGAAATGCATACTACAGGTAGCGCGAGAAACAGTACCAAGAGGAGCCCGTGGACAGTGTAAACCCTACTGGAGTAGTGAACTGGAGCGGTTGCACAGTGATGTGGAGGCGTGTGGAAGGCAAGCGGAGGCCGCGCTCAAGCCAGGAGCACCACAGTGGATTAAAGCACGCAGGGGCCAGATTTCGGAAGGCCAGAAAACGGAATCTCTGAGCTTTGGGGGAGATACAGGGAAATTGTGGAAGCTAATGAAACGGCTTGGCGATTAGGGCACAGGGAGAGACTCAGAAATTGCGTTACGTAAAGATGGAGACATTTTGGCAAGAAAGCAGGCGGCTGGCCAGTTTGCAGACTTATTCGCATAAGATTCATTGGCACCTTGCCGTCTTGACAGACGATATTTGTGCTTCAAAAAGGTATAATAACTTTTACCCATGGCGGTAGCGAATGTGACTGGTAAGGCCGGTTCGCGCTGTAAATGTTCTTTCACAGTGGGTGCATGTGAACACGTGGTCATTTCCACCATCATGCACCATCTTACGTCTCACACGCTCGGTGTGCGACTTATCTGCAATAATTTTCTTCTTTGTCTTTATTCCATTTCTGATGTTTGCCCTCCATGCAACACGTTCAGCGGCGACTTGCTCCTAATGTGCATTATCAATGCCTGTATCTATTATGTCCCGATTACACACATCTTTGTATCGTAGTAGAGGTCGACCCTGAGATCTCTTACCCATCTGTCAATCAATCATGTGCCATGCCGGAAAGCGTGGGCGGTCATGATTCGCCATTTCACTCGATCACCAGAGTCGTGGATCAGCTCAGTGTTCCTGTCTCGTCCATGCCATGTGGCCAAGCCATCCAGGTATTTTCCTCTCGGTCTTCCTCTTGGTCTGTTCCCTTCGATTTTGCCAGTTGTCACTAAGTTCTCCAGTCCATTTCTTCTCATAACATGTCCAAAAAATTTCGACTGTCTACGTCTAATTTCTCTAATCAATCTACGATTTTCATTTGTCTCTTGTAGTACTTGGTCATTGGTTTTTCTATCTGTCCATGGTATTCTTTGCATTTTCCTCAGAAACCACATTTCTGCAGCCATCAGATGTTTTTCAGCTTGACTGCACATTGTCCAAGTTTCACATCCATACAAAAGAACAGGCTCTATGTATCCCCTCAACACTCTTTTTCTCGTTTCAATTGACATCATTTTATTGGTCAGAATGTTTTTCATCTTGCTAAAGGCTACTTTCGCAATGGCGATTCTTGTTCTAATCTCTTCAAGGCATCTGCCATCAGATGTTATGACTGTTCCGAGATAATTGAACCGATTCACTTGTTGAAGAATATTCCCATTTACTTATATATTACATTGTGGTACTTCGTTCTTCCTAGTGACGACCATAACCTGTGTCTTCCTACAATTTAATTCCAACCCCAGCTGCTCACTGTGTACAACCACAGCGTCTACTAATTGTTGCAGATCCTGTGCATTGTCTGCAATCAATACTGTATCATCTGCATATCTAATGTTATTTATGTTTCGTCCTCCAATGCTGATTCCATTTAGGTCTTCTACATTTCTGAAAATATTTTCACTGTATAGGGAAAAAAGATCTGGAGACATTACACATCCCTGCCTAACACCTCTCTTAATAGGTTGGTATTGTCCTACTTCATTATCAATTCTTATGGCAGCTTGTTGTTTCCAATATATGTTTTTTATAAGTCTAATGTCTTTCCCATCAATTTGTAGATCTGCAAGCATATCCACAATGTTGACGTGTCTAACTCTATCAAAAGCCTTTGTGTAGTCAATAAAGCAAAGATGTATATCCTTGTTTACTTCTAAAGCACGTTCAATAACTGTTCGCAGCATATACACAGCATTTACTGTACCCTTTCCTTCTACAAAACCACATTGTTCTTCCCCTATTTCAGGTTGTATTTTCTTCCTCACTCTTTGCATGATAATTCGTAACAAAATCTTTGTGATGTGACTCATTATACTAATTGTTCTATGTTGATCACATTCTAAGGTTCCTGATTTCTTTGGGATTGCAATAAATACAGAATTACATAATTCAGAAGGTATATCTCCAGTATCATATAATGTGTTCAGCAGTCTAGTGACTTGCTCTAGACCAAATTCTTCTAAAGCTTTAATCATTTCTGTTGTGATGTTATCTGCACCGGGGGCCTTGCCAGCTTTCATATGCTTAAGAACATTTTGAACCTCCATCTTTAAAATTGCTGGTCCTTCATTATTAAATCTAATAGCATACTGTTCCTCTCTGTTATCATTATACAGGTCTTTCACATAATCTGTCCATACATGTAGAATCTGATCTTTTTCTATTATGATTTCGCCATCTTTAGTTTTTAGACAGCCTGTTGATGTACTTGTTCTTTTATTAGTAAGTTCCTGAATTCTTTTGTGTACTAATTTGGTATTTTGACTGTTGTGTTGTTTTTCAATTTCTAAGCACTTTTCCTCAAGCCATGATTCTTTTGCCTTCCTACATAATATTCTGACTTGTCTGTGAATTTCTTCATATTTGGCAGGATTATTTTTGTTGAGTCTTCTTGTTTCCATTAAGTGTAAAATTTCCTCAGTCATCCATTTCTTTCGACCCACCTTCTTTAATTTTGGAATAGTTGTTTCTGCAGCCACATTGATTGAATTCTTTAACATTTCCCATTGATCATCCACATCCTGGAATAGGATCTCTAGATCAGACAATATTTCAAATCTGTTCTGTACTTCTATGTTGAATTTGTTTTGTATTTCCTTGTCATTACTCAATGTACATAAATCATATTTAGTGTTCCCTGTTGTATACTTGACTTTCTTCAACTTTATCCTCAATGTTCCTGTGAGTAATCTGTGGTCACTATAACAATCAGCACTGGGAACTGTTTTTGCTACTGTTAGGGCGTTTCTAAATCTTCTGCTAATGAGAATGTAGTCAATCTGGTTTCTAATCCTGCTATCAGGACTCCTCCATGTCCATAATCTTCTAGGGTGTTGTTTGAACCAGGTGTTTCCTACAATCATTTCCTGTTCTTTTGCCCACTCTACTAGTCTGTATCCTCTTTCATTTCTCTCTCCTAAACCATAGTTTCCTACTGTGTATCTATCCCCTTGATTTCCTACTTTTGCATTGAAGTCCCCTATTATGATGTTTATGTCTGATTTTTTACATTTCTTTAAGGCAGACTCTATGTCATTATAAAATTCCTCTACACTATCTTCACTAGACTCTCCTGTTGGGGCATATACTTGAATAACATTTATGTTAAAAGGTCTGCCACTCAATTACCCATCTGTAATTCACCAAAAACGATGTCCTTTGGTATTCTACCATCATCCATCCTCCTAAGATGTCATATCCATCTAAGTCTATGAAGACTGAGCATGGAATAAACCGTCACACAACCTGATCTTTCCCATACTTCAGTATTTGTGATTTTGTCTTACTACGTAATACCAAGAATTCTTCGCAGACACCGCATATGAAAGCTGTTTAAACGTTTCTCTTGGAATGAGTAAATTGTCCAGGTTTCACTGCCACTCTTCTATAGAAGAGTACTAAGGACACAGGCTTGATAGACAAGGAGTTTTGTTTTGGCAGTAAGCTTCCTGTTCTCCCAGACTCTTTTTCTTAACCTGTTCATTATTGTTGCTGCCTTACCAATCCGGATGTTGATTTCCTGATCTAGGGATAATTTGCTATTTACCACTGATCCTGGATATGTAAAAAGGTCTACCATCTCTAGTTCGGCGTCATCAATAAAGATTGATGGTATCCCATGTGCACCTTGTGACATAATCTGTGTCTTCTTTTTGCTAATTGTTAAACCAAATTCGGAACAAGCATTGGTGAATGCAGATAGTAGACATTGTAATTCTTCCTCAGAGTGGGTCGTAACTGCAGCATCATCTGCAAAAAGCAACTCTCTGATCAGTACCCTCCTAATTTTGGTCTTGGCCTTCAATCTCTGAGCATTATAGAGGCCGCCATCTGAGCGTGAGTGAATGTATATACCACCATCCTGATCACGAAAGGCATATTTCAGTAGAAGTGAAAAGTATATTCCAAAGAGGATGGGAGCTAGTACACAACCATGCTTTACTCCACTCTTGATTTCAAACTCTTCTGAAGTTGCACCATCAAACTTGATTATACCCTTCATGCCTGTGTGGAACAATTACACAATGGACAGAAGAGTTGGTGGGCAGCCAATCTTCTTTAGTGCCTTGAACAGACCCTCACGACTGACCAAATCAAATGCCATTGTGAGGTCGATGAAGGCCTAGGACTTGAAGTCTGCGCAGAACAATTCTGTCAAATACTTTTCCAACAATATACAGAAGTGAGATACCCCTATAGTTGTTGCAGTCGCTCCGGTCGCCATTGTTCTTGTACAGTGTTATGATGCTTGAATCTTTGAAATCATATGGGACTTGTCCTTCTCGCCAGCATAGCTCTATTAGCTGGTGAATCTGTACAGTGAGTATGTCTTGCCCACTCCTGGCAACCTCTATTGGAATCCCATCCTTACCTGGAGCCTTGCCAGATGCAAGTTCGTTTCTATCACACTTAACTTCTGTTATGGTGGGAAGTGTCCAGGTGGTCAAGAGTTGGTAGAACCTCTATGGCGTTGAGGGCATCATCTGCTAGTTTGGTCTCACTTGAGTAAAGCTCCAAATAGTGCTCTACTCATCTGTCCATCTGCTGTGTCTTATCAGTTATGATTTCTCCAGTCAACGTTTTCAATGGTGCACTTCTTTTGATCATTGGACCACAGGCTTCCTTTCTGCCTTCATACATACTTCTGATGTTTCCCTTATCACTTGCGATTTGAATGGACTCACATAACGTGATCCAATAATCATTTGCACACTACATGGCAGCCTTTTGCACATCCTTCCTAGCTTGCTTTAGCTCACTCAGAGTTTTACGCGTTGGTCTTTCCTTGTTTCTTAAGAGAGCTATCCTCTTCTTATCAATTAAGGACTGCAGAGTCTGGCTGTTTGCCGCAAACCAGTCCTGCCTCTGATGATCCAAAGTGCCATAAACCCCTACGGCAGTTATATAAAAAGTTTCCTTAAGTTGACCCCACTTTTCATTTACTGTACAATTTTCTGGTATTTCAGTGAAAGCGTCTTCAAGTTGCTGTTGAAACAAAAAGCACTTTTCAGGATCGTGAGTGTTAATAATATTAATCCTGGGGCTAGATTTGTGTTTAGCTGTGTAGATTATCTTTGGTCTCAGTCTAACCCTTGCAACAACCAAAGAATGATCCGTATCACAGTCAGCACTATGGTAACTTCGAGTCAATGATATATGGTTCAGATGTCTCCGTGTGATGAAGTCCAGCTGGTGCCAATGGCTGGATCTCGGATGTTTCCATGTGACCTTATGCAGCTCTTTTGTTTTAAAAAAGGAGTTTGTAATACATAGGTTATTTCTGGTGCAATGCTCCAGCAGCCTTTGCCCATTTTCATTCATGCGACCGATGTATTTTCCAAGGCAAACTGGCCAAGAATTCGATTCCTTGCCCACACGAGCATTGAAATCACCGAGCATATAAATGTAGTCAGATTTTGGAACTGCCTTGATCACGGAGTCTAACTCTTCATAGAACGAATCCCTCACAAAATCAGAGGAATCGAGTGTCGGTGCATATGCAGTAATAATGGTGGCAAAACCACAAGAGGTTGCCAGTAGTAAGGGATGTTGTAACTTTTGTGGTCCGCTTCGGTGGTCCGGACGTCGTATTTCCCTATATGAAAGTTATCCCGCCCACACCGGACCACATAGAAAACGGACCTCAAATGGCCCAGATATTTGAAAATGGCGGTTATTTTCTTGGTTCTGGCTGACTACTTCCGGTCCCGAGGGGCGGGGCGGCGGCGGCGGCGGCGGCGGCGATGCGGCGGGGTCCCATAAAATACATGTCGTAGGTGTGTAGGTGATTATTATTAGTCATGGATCCAAGATGGAAAATCCTTTTACGGCTTTGATTGCGGGACCAACAGGGTGTGGAAAATCCGTCTTTGTGCAAAAGTTTCTTTCTCATTTATCAGACATGGTCGATCCGATTCCAGAGGAGATTATATGGTGCTACGGAGAATGGCAATCCATGTATGAGACTATGAAAGGTATTTAATTTAACGAAGGCTTGCCGGATATGGAACAATGGACAGGTGATAGACGTCGTCTAGTGGTAATAGATGACCTAATGTCCGAGACAGATGATAGGGTGACTAAACTATTTACTAAAGGTAGTCATCATCGCAATCTGAGTGTCGTGTATATAGTCCAGAATCTATTTGGGAAGAATAAAGAGCAAAGAACTATTAGCTTGAATTCACATTACCTAGTGGTGTTTAAAAACCCACGTGATGGGTCTCAGATTACCAACCTGGCCAAACAGATGTATCCAGGCCGTGTGTCATATGTCCAAGAGGGTTTTAAGGGCGCGACAGCGGCTCCACATGGTTATTTGTTGTTTGACCTTCGACAGGAAACACCGGATCAACTCCGCTTACGAAGTCATATTTTTCCAGATCAGCGTCAAGTCGTCTACGTGCCTAAATAATATGTCCCACCGAATAAAACGGTACGGGGCCATGCTGCGATTTCTAGGAGAGGCGAAGCCGGCTGACGCGAAAGCCGTAATTAAATCGGCTTCCCCAGATCTCGTCCAATCAATTTGCGAGTGCTGTCACAATGTGTTAAAAGGTAATGTTCCACTGACACCGGTTCAGAAGAGACGTTTGCGGCGACACAAGAACAGTCTGAGAGCGCTCAATTGTAAGAAGCTATCTATCAAGAAGAGGAAACAAATCTTACAGCAAGGTGGTTTCATAGGCGCTTTATTAGGTCCTATTCTAAACGTGCTGAAAGGTGTCGTGGGCTTATAATGAAGAAAATGATCTTGATCGATCCCCGTGTGCTGGACAAAATTCATTACGTGCCGCTGAGTCGGTACTCCTTCGACACGGTGGAAATCCTTGTAACCATCATTACGGGCTCAAACGTCTCATTCACTTCCGGTACTTCAGTGCTGACGTTACATTTTCGAAGTTGGCGGAGATCAGACATAGAATAATGAAATACGTGGCGTTACGTCGACACCCCAGACTGTAAGAAGACTTTTACTGTAATCAAGCTGGACATGGCATGCCGGTCTTTGTGGGTGGTCGGAGTCAGAGAGGTCGTGGTATAGGCAGTTTCTTCAGTTGACTCGGTCGCACGATTCTACCCTGGTTAAAGACCGGTGGTAAGGCCCTACTCAGAGAAGGTTTCGGTACAGGTCTGCGAGTGGCCCAAGATGCTTTGGCTGGTAGGAGTGTTGGGGATTCCTTCAAAGAACACGCCAAGCAAGCCGGTCAGCGTCTACTGCAAGGAGCTGTCAACCACGTTAGCCAATCAGGTAGCGGTATATCACCACCTGGTGAGCCCAGTAAACGTATAAAACTGACCCCCACACGTCATCGAGCTCATAAGAAGAAGCAGCAGCAGCACTCGGATATCTTTGCATAATGGCTCTGATTCACCCTCATTCCTGCGAGTGTCTTCATTCTCGTCTGGATCTACTTAGTATACCACCCACGCAGACCGCCGTGGAAGAGGGACAGTTTCTGGAGATACATCCTTTAGCCTCGCTAGCCCCCGGTGCACCTATAGAATTTGCCATCTCTGGTGCCAGTGAAGAGTATCTGGATTTGTTTAACACTTTCTTACACGTCAGAGCTAAAGTCACACTACCCAACGGTGATAAACTACCACCCACGGCCGATTTCGCTCCTGTCAACTATTACCTGCACAGTCTATTTTCTCAAGTGGACGTCTCACTCAACGACACGCTAATCACCCCCAGTAAAAATATGTATCCGTATAGAGCCTACTTGGAAGCGACGTTGAACCATGGGGAAGAAGCCAAAAAGAGTCATCTCTCAGCCGCCCTCTATTACTATGACACGGCCAAATTCCTCGATGACACGCAAGGCGAAAACAACAAGGGGCTAAGAACACGACGTCAACTAGCCAGTGAGAGTCAAGAAATAGATATGATGGGTCGACTACACGCCGATATTTTTGTGCAAGACCGCTACATGATAAACGGTGTGGATGTGAAAATTAAGCTGACTCCATCCAAGGCCACCTTTAATCTCTTGGCCCCCGATGGGGCGCTTGGTTATTCATCTATTATAACCCATACCACGTTAGTGGTTCGTAAAGCCAGACTGAATCCGGCCAAAGCGCTCGCCCACGAGAAAGCCTTGATGAGAGCCAACGCGAAATTCCCATTCAAGCGTGTGGTGCTAAAAACATTAGCTATCCCTCAGGGTATGTTATCTCACACACAAGACAATCTGTTTATGAGTCAAACACCCACTCGCGTCGTGATTGGACTTGTTACATCAGCAGCTTTTAACGGTTCCTACAGCTATAACCCGTATAATTTTCAAACATTTGGTTTGACGTACCTGAACGTAACCGTCGACGGTCGAGCTGCCACCAGCAAACCCCTGACCATGGACTTTGAGCGCAATCAATACGTACGAGCGTATTTTGGTACTAACCTAGCCATGGGTCTAGTGGGCAAAGACGCCGGCAACTCAATTGACTATAATCAATTCAAGTATGGCTATACGCTGTACGCCTTTGATCTGAGTCCCAGTTTACTGGACGGAGACCAGTTTGAGATGCCGAGGACGGGCCTTTAACACTGGAATTTAAGTTCAAAACACCCACCCCAGAACCATTACAAGTCATCGTCTACGCCGAGCACGACGGGATAATTGAAGTATCCAAGACCAGACAAGTGCTAACAGATTATGCTTCATAATGAACACGCAGCAGATTACCAGAATACTACTAGCTGATACGTATGTACGTCGACTACAGGTCAGAGTGTGCGCTCGAGATCAGCTACCCCGACATCTAGATAGAAGCAGACCAGCCGCTTTTATTGTAAACACTGACCCTAGCTATAAACCCGGTTCCCACTGGGTCGCCATGTACTATGACGGGTCAGGCAAATGCGAGTACTTTGACTCATTTGGACTGCCGCCCTTACACAGTGACCTGTACAATTTTATTGACCATCATTCAGACACGCCGCTCATGTATAACACACGTGTCTTACAAGATGTGTTAAGCACCGCCTGTGGTCTCTACGCTATCTATTTCATCCTGATGAAAAGTCGTGGAGCGAGCATGACCCGCATTCTCCAACCTTTTTCAAGCAAACAATGGGTCAACGATCGATTAGTACGGCGCCTAGTCATGCCATACGTAATGCAGCTGAGACGCTATAAACAGTTTACACCCTAGTATATATACCAGACACGGGTACCATTAGCTCATTCTGAAGATGACTACAGAACTCAACACAGCAAACTGGGTCTACCTGACTCGTAATGGTGACATTGTTAGACCAGTGGGAGATGGCGTCAAGGCTGTATTTGTCTCATCCTACAGAGGAATGACCAAGTTACACCACCCTTGATTCTTTGGTGAATCCGAGAACAGGTTTCCTGCCCCATTGGGAGTGACATTTACTCGTCAAGTATATTAAAAGTTGATAGCTATGCACCGCGAGATCCTAAAAGACTTTGATAGACTCAACCAGCAACCTACTGAAGTCAATAAACAAGACACTAACCGAAGAAAGAAAGTCCAAGTAAAAAGAGCACTAAACGAAGATATCCAAGTCAAAAGACCCTACCCTAGCAGATGTGTGATCAACCCCAGATGTTTGATGTATCTCAGATGTGTGATCAGCCTCAGATGTGTATCCGACAGTCAGATGTGTGTCTACCAAGTTCATATGACAAACCACAGGAGACCCAGACAATTATGTGAATCAACAAAATGTATAAAGATTTGACAATTTAAAAAAAAAAAAAAAACGAAGAAAAAAGAAAATTTGACTTATCTTGGTCTGTTTCTATGTGCTGCCTCTGGCAGATCATTTTTTTTCTTTCATAGTATATTCCACAGCTACAGTCAACATGAAAGACGACAACGTGACAACCAGAAAGATGACAACATGAATAAACCAAGGGAAAACATGTCAAGCATACCGCTGAATAAACCGACAAGACAAATATTTTTCGTTTCATAACTTTTATTTTCCCATTAATCCATTTTCGTTTCCATAATATTCAATATTTTCAATATCACTCAATGAAAACATGTGACATTACACATCAGTTACATAAAGTGACAGTCTTTTATTTTTCAATGATATAAACAAATCACAAGGAAAGCACACACATATGACCACATTAAGTCTTTTTTTTTATTTTCACAGTACATCATATTTTTAATAGATCAGAAGTAGAAAAAGGTAGCGGAATAGGAAAAGGCGTATTTACATATTTACATAGTACACTTATATATCTAGGGGTGATGTGGAATAATTGTCTGCGTGTACTTTTCTTTTAATGTAGAAGTATGATAAAGCCTCTCTGTGCTGATGATACGTGTACACAGAGGAATCCTGTGTCTTAAAGCCTACATTTGTCCCTCCAGTCGCTGTCTGGGTGTCAAGTACATTTAGAAAGACTTCTCTGTCTAGGTGCGTGTTGTGTTGTTTTGTTAGCCCTTTCGTGCTGGTCTTGGTATATTCTCCAAAGCAGTGATAGGTCTTGCTGCACAAGGAGACCATCCCCTTTCCCTCATACTCTAACTTAAATAACCCAGGGGTTCTTTTATCGAAGACTCGCTTAGCCTTACACGCGTCACAGGCTGGTACAACTCCCCTACTCCTAATAAAATCCCGTTGATGGCTATCACAGACCTCAGCCGGGAACCAGGAGCTATAGACTCTATAAAATTCCTCCTGAAGCTCCGGTCTGACGGCCTGTGCTAGGCTCGGTGTACTAAGAGTTAAATACAAGCTATCTGTGTCCATCTCACACAATTGAAAATCTTCCCTAGCAATAAACCTATCTAAAAAGTCGTAATAAAATTCTAGCATGCGCAGCTTTGCGTACTGGTACACAAAGAAGCCTATTTGCTGGGGTAGATCCCATAAGGTGGTCTTTTTCAGAGACTCTATCTCAAACACATCATCTGACAACATGGTCATCTTCTTAAACAGAGGGTGATTCACCAACTTTGATGTGCCAGCCCCGCGACAATATGAAACATTGGTATGCTTGGCCTTGTTGGTTAACGTTTTGCCATAGGCTGCGTTTCCCAGTAGTTTCATTATCTCGGCCTTAATAGTATAGGCTGGATAGAGGTCACCCTCACGTCTGGCATCAGACACCTCTTTTTCAAACCTTTCAAAACACTTCTCATGTTTGTACTCAATGATCTGGTATATTTTGGTGACCTCTAAACCATGTGTCAGATACCATTTTAACAATGGTGTGGCCAATAGGATCTTTTCCCCCACATAACTACCTATTAGAGTCCGACGTGAGCCGTTCAACAGCTTATGGGTCTCGGCATACTGCTTCATGAGTTCTCCAATGTCGGCTCTAGACACATCAATGTTTTTAAAGATGGGGGTCATCTCTGAAAATAACTCTTTATACTTGTCTGGTACATGGATGTCACACTCTATTAAACCAAACAAGGTCTCGTTTTTAATAGCCTTTATGATCTTTTCGTGGTCTATGGCCTCATAACGATGCCAAGGTGCGACATATGGGAATGCAGTTTTCACGAAGCTCTTAATGGCGCTATTAGTCTTTTTGAGACTCTGCCACTCACATTCCCACATCGCCACGACCGTAACGTTAACCTCTTCTTTCAGATACTTGAGAATTTCAAGCGTGTTGACATATAGTTCAACCAAGGGTTTCTGGCTCACCGGGTTAACATCATGACCACGGGTCAACACACAGTTTTCATGCCCGTGGAATAAGCACCCGTGAAACTGGTAGACGGTTCGATCCTTTTTGTCCCACCCATCAACTCTGATGTGTCTTTCTCCTAGGGACATCTCCCGCCCATTAAACTGGGATTTTAGTTCTACGCCTAGAGAATGTTCTACCCAAGCCAACCACTCTCTGCACTGGACAATATAAACTCTGGTTTTATGGGGCTTGAAGCCATCTTCTGCATTACGTATCACAGGAAAACCCGTGGGCATGTTCTGTGTCAAAGTCCACATGTATAGAGCGTTAGCATCATACCCTTTCACACTCTCAACTGGCTTAACCCCTCGAATCTTAGTCTTACCTACCTCATGATATCTATGATATATGATCGAAGGGCCCCCTACAATATTCTGTCTAATTTTAGTGTGCAGATCACTCTCCTTATTTGAGCACAGGGTAAAGTAAGTGTTCTTGGGTATAGTTTTAAACAAATACCTAAGGGTCACCCCGGGGACAGAAATGGCATCCTTGAAAATATCTACACCTAACCCTCTGTAAAATGCAACTTGTTTGTCTAATGCCTCAATAAAAGGTTTTACGTCCTTATTATTGTACCAGCGCAAAACGTCTGCCAGTGTGGTCATATGGTTCTCGCTCCATACTCGTTTGCATTCTTCATATTCGGCAACTGAAATATTGGAGTTTTTCAGCAGCGAATGAAATGCCTCGTGTGGGGGCAAGCGAGTCTCCTCTAGTCTATCCAAGGAGGTGATATATTCGTAGCAAAACACCCCCTTCGTCTCTTTGTTGTCATACGCCGCTAAATATTTGGAATAACTAAATCCAGGGGCTAAGTAGTTTACAATGTCTAGAAATCTAAGCTTTTTGGTGGATATGGCCATTAAATTATTGTTCCTTTTCACTACGTAGTTAAAAGGGTCATCAGTGGCAGAGATGAAGGACTCTATCAGATAAGGCTTCACTAAGTTAATGTCATAACGACCTGAGTTGAACCCCAGTACCGGCATCTCGCGAAGGTACTCATCTAGTCTAGCCACTAGCTTGTGTTCGTTTATAGCCTCTAAGGCTGTATACACTCAATAATGCTGTTTCCGTAATTCAGTATACGCTGCATCAGCGATTTGAGTCAGATAGTCAACCATCTGCCTCACCAAGTCCTGAGGATCCCCCGCTGTGATGTGGCAGACGGGGTCCTTGAAACCCGGGACATTAGAGGCTATCGACCAACTAAGGGGAACATGCTTTCCTAAAAATTTGGTGGACTTGGTTTCACCTGGTAGATTGTTTTTCACAAAGTACGCCTCATAATCATAGGCCGCTCTATAGGGGTAGACGTAGTCAGTATCCACCTTGACCTCCAATGAGCTGATGGCTTCCCATACAGTCTCAGTCACGGAGTTCACACCTCCTTTATAACTGGTAACAGTTATTCCCCCATTACAGGTCTGGATATGTCTATCCATCTCCCAGAATTTATTCCATAATTTCCCATACTCACTACACCCGAATGACTTGGCTACTCTATCAAGATTATTGATATACATGAAATGATCCTTGTACAGTAATACCCGCAATATTTTTGGATGTTTCCCACTACTGCGAAGTTTGGGGACCAAGGCCTGGGTCTCATTGAACTCAAAAATATCTACATTTACCCCAAAACAGGTTTCTATTGTCGGTATGTCAATAAGTCTAACCCCAGGGAAACTATCTAGCGACTCTAACTTTTGATATTTCTGCCACTTGTTAGCTAAACGCTTTGTAGGTTTCATAAGAGCCTTAGTTTTTGCTCAGATAAATAACGCCAGACATCGAAAGAAGCATAACATGTCCGTGTACGGTGTAGTGTGATTGGCGGCCTGTTGTAAAATATTTATGCCGTAATTGTGTCGTATATGGATAGATAAGACCTCTAAGAAACAACCTATTGGGTGCTCATTTATGTTATATACATAAAAACTAGTCGCAGGGATTGTCTCTACCATGTACTTAGTGTCAGGTCTGTTGTGTGGGGCATAGTTAAACATGTCACTGTCCTGAACTATTTCTATAAAATCGTCAAAGTCTTTTTCGTGGTTAACTAGATGGGGGATGTCGAGTTGGCATGCGTTGTTCGATGAAGAATGATAAAACCTAAGTTCTCTTGTCTCCTTATGTCGTAAAATCATGTGATGAGAATAATTAACCTTAAACCTGTATGTCTGACTAGCAAATATTGGTTTTTAAGTCTTGGTCCAGTCTATTGGTTGTGTTGAGTCTGGTCGATTAAAAAAATTGTAGGTCGATACATATTTATGAATGTTCTGATGTGTCCTAAGGTAGGACCATACGTCTCTATATTTCTGCTGTACTTCCTCGTCACGGATGATGTCTACGGTTTTTAGTTCATCATCTACTTCGTCAACTACGACGGCTTCCTCTGTTTCCACTTCATCAAGTTTCTGTTTTTTAGCTGATTGTGTGTCTACTGGTCCTTTCCTTTTACGTGATGTGGTGCTTGATGTTGAAGCTGTAGTGGCTGCTGTTGTAGTACTAGCTGGTGTAGTGTCTGTTGTTGAGGGTGATGTCTGATGATGTGTTTTCATTTGTCGTTGTAGTCCATCTTTCCTACTGTATAAGTTGCCACAGATGTGGCATGTGTGAGTTTGGTTGTTGTGTACTGTGTCAATGTGGCATGTAAGCTTTCTGTTTTCTGTAAAGCTTTTAGCGCAGATAGGACAGAGAAAGACAGATTTCTGCATAGAAGCCATAGTAGAGCAAAGAGTAGTAATTGCTGATAGTGATAATAAAAGCGGTGATAGATATAGGAGTAGAGCACTTCCGATCGTCTTCAGTACTGGTTGGGTTCTGGCTGTATACACACTTGTAGTATTTCCACCACTATTTCTCGCGTATTATACGACGTGTTGTGTATTGCTCCAACGGCTATAGTGACTCAACCTTCTTTTAGAAGTGTATGGGTGGGATGTCAAAAAGCTGTGGAGAAAAGATGTTTAACAAACAGGTTACACCCTTTATTTTGCTTATCAAAAATTATTTCACTAAGAAACACCAATTTGGAATATCGCATGACATGTAATACTATTAATGAGGGGGTATTTCGTACTTTTTGCTGCTAGAGTCTTTATATAATAACATATGACTTCAATGTACTAGCACAAGATTTCTAACTTAGGTAAGACAGTGCATACTACTTATGATCCATAACACTATTTTATATTATAGATCATTTATATAATATAATATAACGTCAGTGGTGGCACCGGATTTCTTAGTTAGCGCCTGTTGTACTACTTATGATCCATAACACAGAACAATGAGAAAAAGATAGCATACATACCTCGTATGGTTGACTTTTCGTAGTAAACAGCTCTAAATTGACCACCCCTTTTGGCTGCTGTAGACCGTGTCAGTCTGTAGAAGGAATTATAGTGGTCATATAACACATACATGGTAAAATTACACAGAATATGAAACATTTTTATGTCTGATATACACAAATCATGGGCGGTAGGACACAGAGGCGCTAGTCAGATAGCAAGATAGTAAAGGAGGCAACACACACACACACACACACACACACACACACCATCACACCACCGCAAGAGAGGATGATGGTTTTCATGTTTCCGCTTTACACCAGCGGTAGACGTCAATATGGTGATGAGATGATGATGATGATGATGATGATGATGATGATGATGATGATGATGATGATGATGATGATGATGATGATGATGATGATGATGATGATAGTGTTAGATTTTTACCTAATGAGCAGTCCTTCCTTTGGTTTTTCTGGTGATGTCTTTGGCTGCGGTCGCTTTTACTATCCTTCGGTTTTAGCAGTTTCAATCTTTAATAACAAGCGAAAGAGACACGTGAGCCTACAATGATGAGTGCTTACAAATACATCACTATAAAGGGCAGAGCTATTCGACACAAAACCATAAGGCAATCAACAGCGCTCGATGTGGTAGCAGGCCACCTGACCTATACCGCTCCCTCACTGTCTCTCTACTCCACTCTCTTCCTCTCCCTGTCTGTCTCTCTGATCCGCTCTCTTCCTCTGCCTGGCTGTCTCCCTCTCCCTCTCTCTCACACACACACACCATCACACACACACAGACACACACACACACACACACACACACCAGCACACCACCACAAGAGAGGATGATGGTTTTCAGACCCCTCTTTACACCAGTGGTAGACGCCAATATGATGATGATGGTGAATGATGATGATGATACAATGTTAGATGTACCTTATGAACAGTCCTTTCCTTTGGTTTTTCTGGTGATGTCTTTGGTGCGGTAGCTTTTACTATCCTTCTGTTTTAGCAGGTTCAATCTGTAATAACAAGCGAAAGAGACACGTGAGCCTACAATGAGGATCGCCTGCGTGCGCTAGTCGGCACGCACATGATACTGAATAGAGAGAAATGAGATGGTCACACGTGTAAATACTCTAACTGTTTGCCAGTACACAGTGGTTTTAGATTTATATTATTTATTCCTCAATTTATCATACACAGTAAACAAACAAACAACCAACAGTGTCAAAAAACAAGCGTATATTACTATATTTTTTCTGAAGTTTAAATACACGCTGCAAACAATCTTCGTTTGACCAGCGAGTTATCGCGACGCCCCAGTGGCGATATGTAATTACCGCCCTGTGGATTTGACCCTGCGTAGTTTTGCTCACTACGTGCGATTGTCGAGTGGTCATTGTTGGAATACATAAACGGGGGAAACCAGCGGCCTGTGTGTGTTTTTATCAATAATCAAGCTCTCAGTTGCCGCGTTGTGCGGGGAGAGACGGTACACGCTGTGTGTGTGTTTATAATTAAAATCAGGTTTGGTCAGGTCATGTTGTACACAGAAAACACCGGTTCTAAAAATATAGGAAGCCGTTTTATAATTTAGATGTTTGCAAAATAAGAAGGAGGTTTATGTATGTTGAAGCAGCGGGTAAGCCATATAAGAAGTTGGGTTGATGACGTATCCACGTGGGATATATGATGCTCGAGTCGAATGGCAACATGTCGACTGGGACACATGAATGTTTATGATACTCACCTCTTCTTTCTGTCTCGCTGGCGGGCTGTGCGTGTATCTTCTCTTTCTCCGGCTTGGGCTGTCCGTTCTATAGGATGGTTCTCTTCTAGCTATCACGCGTGGTGGGTGCGTTCTGTAAGATGTTTCTGGCTCTCAGGCGGGCTGTAAACGTCTCGAGGATGCTTCTCTTCAGTGGTCAGCAATAGAATGAGACTTAAGCCATGGCGTAGGGCGTTTTTATAGCACCAAGTCACGTGATTATGGCTATAGCCATAACCAGTTTAGGCTGGTTTACCCCAGTTTACGGTGGTTTATAACTAGGTAGCCAACTGCTGACATGGCAATTTTACTACGACACCACGCTGTAGAGTACCTGCATAACGTGTTCAGCCATGTTTTCAGTGCTGACTCATGGTTGACCGGGCATGGCCGCTAGCTAAGATGTCAAGGTCGGGCATAGCGGTTCTAAAGTTACTGAGGCGTGTGCAAAAGTCCAATGACAGAGAGAGAGGGGGGACTAGAGAGAGAGAGAGAGAGAGAGAGAGAGAGAGAGAGAGAGGGGGGGGGGGGGTAATGAAATAAATAAATAAATAAAATAATCATATAAAGAGAATAAAATAAATAAAATGAAAATGCACAGGGCCGCTATTTTAAGACTCCCTGATAGAATCTAGTCTTTTTAATCATTCGACAGTAAATTACATGTTTGAACTTTGACCTTTACCTGTTGTATTTGTTATAATGAAGGGGCGATAATTCTGTTTATCAAGGGACGTTATTTGTGTAGGTTATATTACATATTTCCATGATTATCTCGGGAAGTTATGGCTTAAATTAAATGGGACTCGTAGTTTTATATTGACATAACAATTCCACAGTATACATACAAGAAATTTTTGGTGTTTAATTAAGTTTTGGGGTTAATTTTTAATAAAATTCTTTGTCTGGTTAGTATATTCCTAAACTAGATGTTCACCATGCGCGTAATGTTGATTTATGGGTAAGGAAGCTTGCCGATTTAACTAGCATACTGAGCCGTGCAAAAAGTGTATTCATGCAATCCAAAAATGGATCCTCGAGTTAGTTCGAGAGATGCAATAAATCATTTTCTGTCGTATTGGCTTTCGGTCTCCCTCATCGAAGGGGGATCGCTATGACTGGGGTTCGATCACACCACGTGATCGCACTACACACACACACACTGGGACTCGAATCCATCGCCACCGCCACCACCACCCCCGCCGCCACCGCCGTCGCCTCGCCGCCGCCGCCCCTAGACCGGAAGTAGTTATCACGACAACCGGAAGTGGTCACCCAAACCCAAGAACATAACCGCCATTTTCAAATATCTGAGTCATTTGAGGTCAGTTTTCTATGTGGTCCGCTGGGGGCGAGATAACTTTCATATAGGGAAATACGACGTCCGGACCACCGAAGCGGACCACAAAAAGGGTGTAGTTGCAACATCCCTTACTACTGTTGCCAAGCGCAGGGATAATAGTGTTTCATTTCCTCCTGCTGAAATTTCAATCATTCCCAGTAGCGAATTCTTCACTGCAAAGCCCACACCGTGTTGCCTTTTTTCTGCCTGACCTCTACCATTCCAAAACAGGTGTAATTGTTTTCCCTGAGTGACCCTTCCTCAGCGAGGCGAGTCTCCTACAGGCCAGCAATATCAATGTTAATACGATTGAGTTCGGCTTCAATCACAGCCGTTTTTCTCGCATCGTCAATATTGGTCAAGTCAGTGGAAAATTCTGGACACATGGTTCTCACGTCCAGGTTGCAAGCCGTAGCTTGAGGTTTCTATTTTTCTTGTTATTAGTACCTGGTGCATTGGTTTTACAGCCTGCGATTCAGATTTTGTCTTAGCCCCAAGCACCCATGAAGCAGGCAGGCTGTGGCGGATCAGCACCCAATTGACCGGGGGCTGCCCAGCTTGAGGCGAGCGGTAGCTAATCAGTGACACCTGTAGGTGTCTCCCACCGTCAGCGGCAACGCGTGGCGCCCCAAGTCTACGCCAATTGACAGGGACTTATAACCCGTAACAGTTGCCTCTCGCTTTGATTCCGAGATCGGTTAAGACCAGGGATAGAGTTATTGCCTCTCCATAGCACATAGCCTGGGCTAAAATATAGAGATCATGTGTTGCCCATGCAGTATGATCCCTCTCTCTGCCTGCCTAGTTCGCGCCAGAGGAAAGGTAACATCTCTACATCTGGAACAAGACAAGCTGCAGAAGCTGCCGGATCAGCAAAGCAATTCTCTAACTGTCCGCCTGTCGGAGCTTCGATCCTAGACAAGCCGCCAACCAAGGCTTAGGGTCTGGTCTGTCCTGCCATGACATTTTGTCTTTAGGTTGCATTTCCTCGCACCAGGGTAAGGCTTGTACCCTCCCAATTGCGCTCTTCCGCCCGAAGTCGTTGGCACAATGTGGGGTGTCGGGTTTGGTAAGCGCCGTCCAACGTTCGGCGCTAACAGAAAGCAAGTGGTACCGTCTACGGTAGCTCAATCATATCTGACTAAGTCTTGATAGCAGTCGCACAAGATAACAGTGTCAAAGTTTGTCCAGAGAAACAGCGGGAGATTCGAGAGGTGCGGAGACATACAGGACAGAAGGAAATGGTACATGAGGTTCTGGAGGCGCCCATCACAGTCAGCGAACGGGAGCTAGCCATATCAAAACTGAAAATGAGAAAGTCTCCAGGAGCTGATGGTGTCTTCAATGGATCGGGAACCTAGGAGCGGAGGCCAGGGCAAAGCTGTTGCAGATCTTCAATAACAGCTGAACCTTGGGCAGTGTTCCACAAGCCTGGAGAGAGGCAATCATGATATCCCTCCTAAAATCAGGGAAATATAGTTTCATTGCCTCTAGCTACAGACCAATTAGCCTCACCAGCTGTCTCTGCAAAACACTGGAGAGCATCATCAATCACAGACTGCAGTGGTGCAATGAAAGTAAATATATTCTTGTGCCACAGAGGGCTGGCTTTGAGCTGTGCTACTCTACGGAGGATCGGACAGGCTGCCTCTTTCGGGAAGTTGAGGATGCGTTCCGCGAGAGGGGGCTGGTGCTTGCGGCATGGATGGATCTGTAGAGGACTTTGACGGGGTCTTGAGGGAAGGTCTGGTGAGGAAACTGGGGGACTGCGGAGTCGTTATGGGAGTGTACAAATGGGTGAGGGCGTGATTGCACGGCAGAAGATACCGAGTGCAGATGGACGGACTCATGGGCAGGAGGGTGCTGCTGCGTCGCGGTGTTCCCAGGGCGGAGTCTTGTCCCCCACACTTTTTCTACTATTCATCGGTGGTCTCGTTGCTAATCTACCGCATGGAGTTAGAGCGGCAATGTGCGTCGATGGTCTGGTTCTGTGGAGCACAGGTAGACATGTGTCAGTAGCCACCGGATTGCTACAGAGAGCTGTGGATACATTTGTTGCATGGGCAAATAGATGGTGTGTCAGCATAGACACTGACAAGTGCAGCACCACTCTATTTACCCTCTCTCCAAAACAAAAGGCAGGGATCATCCAGATAAATGGAACACCCCTAGGAGAAGATAAAGAACCAACATGCCTTGATTTGATGGCAGCTGACATGGAGAAGGCACATCAACAAAGCAAGAGCAAAAGCCAGAAGGAAAATAGCCATCTTGAGAAAGCTAAGTGGAACCACATGGGGAGCCTGTGGGAAGGTACTTGGCAAGGTTTATCGACAGAGCATACGACCGCACCTAGAGTACGGGTCAACTGCGTGGTGTTCGGCATCAAGGGCCACACTGCAGGAGCTGGACAGGGTGCAAAATCAAGCACTTAGAGTCACCACAGGAGGGATGAGATCAACCCCTGTGGTGGAAATGGAGAGGATGGAGAGGGCGCAGGCGTTGAGAGAGCGCAGAGATACGAGGGCGCTAATACAAGCAGAAAAGTTCCGCAGCTTGCCAGGCCACCCTGTGAGGAACGGATTTGAAAACCTGGCTATGGGACGGTTGAAAAGAGGTGGTTTTGTCCACCGGGCCAAGCGGCTCTGCGGAGAGGCCGCCGATCTGCCACAGTTGGTGACCCCCTGACGGCTGTTCCAGGGCGGGCTCAATGGAAGGATGAATGTGGGTTCAGACAGGGGTGAGAGGGGTATTTGAACGGGGAGAGTGAGGGGCAGTGTGCGGCGCAGAACAGCTACTCTCGGTTTTCTTGGTGAAGGGTGCCCACGGGACCTCTGAATCCGAGTCTGCACAGATGGGTCGGCACAGGGTACTGTTCGAGGTGGAGGAGAGGGAGCGTACATGGAAGTAGTAACCTAGATGGTAATGGATGAGGAAATAAGGATCCGATCCTTCGTGGTGATGTCATATTTTACTATATGAAGAGTTTGGATCCTATGCTCTGTCGTCACAAACCGGATCCTTATTCTTAAAAAATTGGCGGGTATTTTTGTGGTACTTCCGGTTGACTACTACCGGTTCAATACTTCTGGTTGACTACTTCCGGTCCATGGGTTTGTAGGGTTTCCTGGGGCACACGAACGGGCGCGAGCCGGACCGGGCACGTGGTGTAATCGAGCCCCATCCATACAGATATCAAACTCCAGTCACACAGAGATTGAAGTCGATATGACAGATCGGAAGATGATGTGGCCCCATCACTCGAGTTACATTGAGTATCCAGAGTTGGACGTATGAATAAAACTTCACGGCTCAGAGTGATAGGTACCAACATTCCCTCGGTGTCCATAGTGGGTATCCATGCTTCACCTCTAAGCGATAGGCGAAAATATGCGTAATAAATACGTGCGATGCAAACATTAACACTATTAATTAAATCATAATAACATAATAAATGGCTATATTTCTAGTAGGTATAACGTAGATTATTAATCTGAAAATAAAAATATTAATTTCAAATTATATAATAACTTATTAAAATAGCTTTGAAAAATAAGAAAATAATAACAGCGCCAGTTATATCCCCTTGAATACAAGAATAAATAGTCTCCCTTTCCCCAAGTAACAAAATTGTACATCCGACAGGTAAAGGTCACGCGTTCACCCCATCACGCGCACGTGAGAAATATGATATCCACTAGCTAATGGCTTAGCCAACGGGCTGATAAATGTGACGTTAATTAAATCTGGCAGGATAGCCGCGTTCTGGCAGTAGAATTAAGGCCGGGTGAAATTTTTAATGTAGGGATTTGTTTTAAATGAGCATATAACAACAGTCGCGTTAGAAATATATGTATATTATATATATATATATATATATATATATATATATATATATATATATATATATATATATATATATATATATATATATATATATATATATATATATATATACACACACACACATATACTAACTGACCCGGCCCGGCTTCGCCCAGTCCCTGGTGGGGAGCATCTCTTTTAATTAATACAAATAGTCATATAAGTTCCCGTTCCCGACTATCTATCTGACTGTCTGTCTGTCTATCTGTCTGTCTGTCTGACCCGGCCCTGCTTCGCCCAGTCCCTGGTGGGGAGCATCTCATTTAATTCATATAAGTAGTCATATAAGTTCCCGTTCCCGTTCCCGACTATCTATCTGTCTGTCTGTCTGTCTATCTGTCTGTCTGTCTGACACGGCCCGGCTTCGCCCAGCTCCTGGTGGGGAGCATCTCATTTAATTAATATTCGGCCCCCGTTCCCGTTACAGTTCCCCAAAAAGACGACCCGCCCCGGCTTCGCCCAGCTCCTGGCGGGGAGCATCTCATTTAATTCATATTCGGCCCCCGTTCCCGTTATAGTTCCCCAAAAAGACGACCCGCCCCGGCTTCGCCCAGCCCCTGGCGGGGAGCGTCTCATTTAATTAATATTCGGCCCCTGCACCCGTTCCCGTTCCCAAAAAAGATGACCTGGCCCGGCATCGCCCAGCTCCTGGCGGGGAGCATCTAATTTAATTCATATTCTGCCCCTGCTCCCATTCCCGTTCCCAAATAAGAAGCCCGGCTTTGCCCAGCCCCTGGCAGGGAGCGTTTCATTTAATTCATATTCGGCCCCTGCTCCCGTTCCCGTTCCCAAAAAAATACGACCCGGCCCGACTTCGCCCAGTCCCTGGTGGGGAGCGTCTCATTTAATGTATATAAGTAGTCATATAAGCTCCAGTTTCCGTTCCCGGAAATATTGCGAACAGATTGGAAGAGAACAATCTTCATTCCAATAACTAAATAGGGCAATCTGAAACTACTGAACGTAAACTTACCAAGATATCACGAAAACCCAATAAATGCTGGGATGAATGTATAGATGTCGAAATAAAAAGATGAGTTATTTTTCATGAAATGAAAATTTTCATGTATTTAAAATAGATGCATTATTTTTATGAAAACTTTGAAAATGCCTTAAAGATTTTATCATTATATATTATTTCGCAGCAGACGAAAAAGGAGGAGCAGGAGGCGGAGGGGTGAGGAGG
>JACEFZ010010257.1:0-43731 GCA_014155875.1 Cepaea nemoralis | reverse complement strand
TATATATTTTCATGTAATGTTTTTCATATAGTTGTATCGATGTGTTATTATTGTTCGTGTGCTGACGAAGTCTTTGGCCGCAACGTTAGTTTGGTTACGTGTGATGGTATTCTAGTAACGCTTATCAACTAATGCTCGTGTTTTGGGGATTCATTCATGTGATCTCTGCTTGGGCAGCTGAAGGACTCATACTTTAACAATTGTATAGCGGAAGATTTACATATATAATGACATAAGGTAGAACTGTATGCTCCGGGACAGCAAAGGGAAATGTTGATCAATCAATCTGTCTGGTGCCGTCTCCACAATGAAGGCTGGCTGCATTGGATCGCCAACACTGTCTGTCTCTCGCCTTGATTGTACATTCTGTCAAACTGCTGGTCGTCCATCACTTGATATGTGATGTATGTGTTAACTCTAATAAGGTGCCATTATTTGGTGTCGGGTCAATCCCAGTCCGGATATCATTGTGTGATGTGTGTTCAACCCCAATCCGGTAATCACTGTGTGATGTGTGTTAAACCCCAATCCGGTAATCATTGTGTGGTGTGTGTTAAACACCTATCCGGTAATCACTGTATGACGTGTGTTCAATCCCAAACCGGTAGTCACTATGTGGTGTGTGTTCAACCCCAATCCGGTAATCATTGTGTGATGTGTTTTCAACTCCAATCCGGTAATCATTGTGTGATGTGTGTTGAACCCCATTCCTGTAATCATTGTGTGATGTGTGTTCAACCCCAATGCGATAACCAGTGTATGATGTGTATTCAACCCCAATCCAGTCACCAGTGTATTATTTGTGTTCAACCCAATCCGGTAGTCATTGTGTGATGTGTGTTCAATCCCAATTATGTAATCATTGTGTGATGCGTGTTTAACCCCAATCCGGTAATCATTGTGTGGTGTGTGTTCAACCCCAAACCAGTAACCACTGTGTGATGTGTGCTCAACCCCTATTCAGTAAACACTGTGTGATGAATGTGTCAACCCCAGTTTGGAAATCACTGTGTGATGAACGTGTTAACCCCAGTTTGGAAATCACTGTGTGATGTGGGGTCAACCCCAGTTTGGAAATCATTGTGTGATGAACGTGTCAACCCCAGTTTGGAAATCACTGTGTGAGATGGGGTCAACCCCAGTTTGGAAATCACTGTGTGATGAACGTGTCAACCCCAGTTTGGAAATCACTGTGTGATGTGGGGTCAACCCCAGTTTGGAAATCACTGTGTGATGTGGGGTCAACCCCAGTTTGGAAATCACTGTGTGATGAACGTGTCAACCCCAGTTTGGAAATCACTGTGTGATGTGGGGTCAACCCCAGTTTGGAAATCACTGTATGATGAACGTGTCAACCCCAGTTTGGAAATCACTGTGTGATGTGAAGTCAACCCCGGTTTGGAAATCACTGTGTGATGTGGGGTCAACCCCAGTTTGGACATCACTGTATGATGTGGGGTCAACCCAGTTTGGAAATCACTGTGTGATGAACGTGGTCAACCCCAGTTTGGAAATCACTGTGTGATGTGGGGTCAACCCCAGTTTGGAAATCACTGTGTGATGAACGTGTCAACCCCAGTTTGGAAATCACTGTGTGATGTGGGGTCAACCCCAGTTTGGAAATCACTGTGTGATGAACGTGTCAACCCCAGTTTGGAAATCACTGTGTGATGTGGGGTCAACCCCAGTTTGGAAATCACTGTGTGATGAACGTGTCAACCCCAGTTTGGAAATCACTGTATGATGAACGTGTCAACCCCAGTCTGGTACAGTTGTGTTATACTGTGTCAGTCACAGACTGTTGTTATCCATTGTGCGATGTTGTATAAACTCCTCTCTCGTAATCAATGTGTGGTTAAAGATAACTCTCAGTCTGGTACCCGTTGTGTGGTCATTGATAAATCAAAGCAGATTAGAGAATTTAAAAGAAAAACCAACATAATTGAGTATTGATTCCATGACAACTTAGCAGGCAGGTGGACTAACCGACACAGTTTTGCAAACGAGAATTCCTCCAAAAGCAATATGCACACTGAGAAACAACAAGCACCGCGATAAACAACAAGAACCGCGAGAAACAACAAGCACCGCGAGAAACAACAAGCACCGCGAGAAACAACAAGCACCGCGAGAAACAATTACAAGGTCTGTTCAATGGGTACAGTGACATATGAGTACAATCTATACACAATATGTCATGATTACCAGCAGGTGGAAATAATGAGCACAATCTGCGATATGATGATGCTGTTTTGGTCACCGAAAATTAAACGTAGGTATGAAAACAAATAATAGATATAATTGCGACAGACAGTCAGAATAAAGTTCCTAGTCTGAGTAGCTGAGAAACAGAAGTAGTAGTAATTACAAAGAAAACATGTCTACACAAATGTCAAGTGAAAAAAGTAAATGTAATTCGTTTGAAACTGGCCCATGTGTTCAAGCAGTTAGGTACTTTGATAAAAGCAGATGAAAGATGTGTTCAAGAATGTTTTGTTTTTATACTGCGTGTCCTTTGCAGGACGTTAGCATTCCGCATATGATATTCTGTATACTCTTTCTTTGTCAAGCAATGCGAAAAAGAGTCCCCAAGAGATAAGCAGAGCCAATCTTAATGTAAGAAAGTGAATAATGGATTATTAGCAAATTAATGAGAAATCATGTGGACTGTGCAAATATGTATTTTCATACAGGAATGATTAGAACAACATGGACAGATAAAACCCGCAATGAAGATATTTTGAAAGAAGTTGAATAAAAAAGAGAATTGGCTACTCGAATCAGGGCAAAACAATCCGCATTTTCTGTATACATCTTAAGTTGAGAAGGGGAAAACTGGAGTGCATAGTGAAACGGGATGGATGAAGGGTAAGGGAGGTAGGGGAGGCCATGAGTGATTATGCTGGACGGTTTGACATAACGGAAGCACTTCTGTATCATAGAATATTGGCAGTACACGTGACAAACGGCTGCGGACGGGCATGAAGACCAATTCCACACAACATGGAAAACGAGGAGGCAGAGGAGAAGGAGAAGAAGATGGAGCAGGTGGATAAGAAAAGAAACAATACACGTACAGTAAGGAAAGAACCTGAGTGAGGGAATGTCAGGAAAGTCAAGGACAGAATAGCCAGGCTTTGGATAAGTTGGTGAGATATGAGACGATAGAAGACTTGTACTCTTTGATGAGCTTGGAGATAACGGTTGTCATCAAGGCATGCTCTCTAGGTGAATCAGTGGGTATGCTCAAGAAGATTGAGTTAAGCAGGGCTCAAAGACAGGGGTAGAGTCTCTCAAGAAGTCATGCATGACAACATTCAGGCTCATGTTTGTGCTAGGCCACGCGCATGTTAAAAGAAATGAACTGGCTGATAGGCTGGCAAACCGAGCTACTGTGAAAAGTGGGTGAACAATGGGTCATACTTATATAGTGATTGATGGGCTTCCAAGCGAGGCTACTGTAGAAAGTTGACAAGCAATGGACCGGGGTGATCTTTTGAATGCCCTGAGAGAGGTAGGACGATTAAACAAAACAAGAGACGAATGTGAATCTGCAACCTTGACCAGACTGCATGAATATCAAGTCAAAATGGATGAAGCCAGACAGGAACGCTATGCAGAAGGACAAGTAAGAATAGTCAGCCGCCACAGAACTGATGTCGTCGACCGCTACACGCTGAGAGCAATACCGAGGAGGAGACCCGAACACTAATGGACTGAATTGTTCTATGCGCAGTGAGGATCGTCGAACGGCAACCTATCTATCTTGACAGAGCTAAAGGCAGGAAGAACAAGCCGTTGTTACCTACAGGAATTTAGTGTTGGTTTGTTTACATAATGCCCCACAACCTTGTCACGGGGCTTCTAATTTCTACAAGTTTTAAGAATGTTTACAACCATCTGGAAAATAATTAATTTTTGTCCCTATTAACATAACAACTAAAAGGAATTACATCGCTTTTAGACCCTAGCGTGTTTCCTGGATGTCCCAAGCCACAGGACTTGACAGTTTCAGTTTGTTAGGAAGCACAAATTGATGTCCTTTCGCCCTCTAGTGGACTATCAGCCGTGAAGGGAAGGATAACTTCATTAGTCAGTGGCGGCAAGGTCGACAACTCTCACAGAGCTAATAACGGGCCAGCCTCTGTCTGTGTGTACCGGTTCGTGTTTTCACGTTTGTTCAGGAGGGTGTACAACTGCTAAGAAGTAAAAGCTTTTGTGATTAGAGGAAATTAATTAGCACAACCGCAGTGCCACCTAAGAATTAACTAGGCATGTAACGAATTTGGAAAGGTTCTCGTGCGGACCATGATCTTGTTGAATCCCCACTGTTGACAGATGAATATATTATCTTTGTCCCGGGTCGTCACGTGGTACTTTTTTGAACTTGGGTGTTAGAAAACAGTTGCACTTTGTAACTTAAAGGATGGGACGCAGAAATGTTTCCAAGGCACCAGGGCCGGGATATATACTGGCCAAGACCTGCTGACACGTCCATGCCGTGCGTCCTGGGCAACAGGTCCCTTCGGGGACCTGGCTAACATCAGTAGGATCGATGTTTCCTCCGAAGTCGGAGAGTATCTGCCTGCATGGCGAGGAACCACCAGTCTGCACATCAATAAGCCAGACATGGGACAACGGATACTCACGCAACCATCAGGTCCGGTATGACATCACATTAATGTTGGACAACAGGATGTATTCATCCAACATACAGGACTTCACGCTGGAGTTCACAGCCAGCGAACACAAGCAAGCAAGCAACTTAAAGCATATTTTTATAACAATATCATTTAAGTTACAAAGTAAAACTTTTATAATTTTATAAATTATTAAATTTGTATAAATCAAAGTAACAGATTCTCGCCACCGTTGTGTTCTTGGGAGGGGGGGGGGAGGGGCTATCCCCTTCATGGAAACGTGGTAACTGGTGTTTACCAATATCATAACCACTTCCCTGACGTGACGACGTGACATGTAAATAATGGAATTGTACATCACAACTGATGGCGTCTGTGGTTTAGGGGCAGTGACCACAGTATTCATTGTGAAGTCGATGAAGGCGATAAACAGTGGCTGATTCTGTTCACGGCATTTTTCTTGCATTTGTCGCAATGAGAATATCATATCAATGGTAGACCGGTTCTGTCGGAAGCCACAATGATTCGGGGTAGACTTGATCTCCCAGGATCATTGCGCAAAACAATTCTTGCAAATACTTTCCCAACAATACACAGAAGTGAGATACCCCTATAGTTGTTGCAGTCGCTCCAATCGCCCTTGTCCTTGTACGATGTTATGATGCTTGAGTTTTTGAAATCCTGTGGCATTTGTACTTTTCGCCTGCATAGCTCTATTAGCTGATGGATCTGTAGAGTGAGTGTGTCTTGCCCACTCCTGATAACGTCTATTGGAATCCCATACTTATCTGGAGCCTTGCCCGATGCAAGTTCATTTATAGCACACTTAACTTCTGTTATGGTGGGGAGTGTGTCCAGGTGGTCAAGAGTTGGCAGGGCCTCTATGGCGTTGAGGGCATCATCCGCTAGTTTGGTCTCATTTTAGTAAAGCTCCATCCCATCTGTCCATCTGCTCCACGCATCTGTCCATCTGCTGTTTCTAATCAGCGATGATTTCTCCAGTCAAGGTTTTCAGTGGTGCACTTCTTTTGATCATTGGACCACTTTGGATCCCTTCATACATGCTTTTGATGTTTCCCTTATCACTTGCATTTTGAATGGACTCACATAACTTGATCCACTAATCATTTGCACACTGCCTGGTAGCCTTTTGCACATCCTTCCTAGCTTGCTTCAGCTCACCGAGAGCGTTACGCGTTGTTTTTTCCTTGTTTCCCAAGAGAGCTATCTTCTTTTTATCAATCAAGGGCCTCAGTGTCTGGCTGTTTTGCCGCAAACCAGTCTTGCCTCTTATGAGCCACAGTGCTGTAAACTACTACCGCTGTTTTATAAAGACTTTCCTTAAGTTTACCTCACTTTTCACTTGCTGTACAATTCTCTGATGTATCAGCTAAAGCGTCTTCAAGTTTCTGTTGAACTCAAAGCACTTATCAGGATCGTGGGTGTTCATAAAATTAATCCTGGGGCTAGATTTTTGTTTAGCTGTGCAGATTCTCTTTGGTCTCAGTCTAACTCTTGCAACAACCAGAGAATGATCCGTATCACAGTGAGCACTGTGGTAACTTCGAGTTAATGATGTATGGTTCAGATGTTGTCTCCGTGTGATGGTGAAGTCCAGCTGATGCCAAGGGCCGGATCTTGATGTTTCCATGTGACCTTACGCAGCTCTTTTTTTTTTTTTTTTTAAATGAGTTTGTAATACATAGGTCATTTCTGGTGCAATGCTCCAGCAGCCTTTGCCCATTTTCATTTATGTCACCGATGTTGTATTTTCCAAGGCACACTGGCCATGAACTCGAGTCCTTGCCCACACGAGCATTGAAATCACCGAGCATATACATGTAGTCGGATTTTGGAACTGCCCTGATCACAGAGTCTAGCTCCTCATAGAACGAATCCTTCACATCATCAGAGGAAGTGGGTGTCGGTGCTTATGTAGTGATAATGGTGACAAAGCCACAAGAGGTTACCAAGCGCAGGGATAATAGTCTTTCATTACCTCCGGCTGGAATTTCAATCATTCCCAGTAGCGAAGTCTTCACTGCAAAGCCCAAATCGTGTTGCCTTTTTCCTGCCTGCCATCTAACCTTTCCAATAAGAGGTGTACTTGTTTTCCAGGAGTGACCCTCCCTCAGCGAGGTGAGTCTCCTGCAGGCCAGCAATATCAATATTAAGACGACTGAGTTCGGCATCAATCACAGCCGTTTTTCTCACATCGTCAATATTCGTCAGATCAGTGGAAAATCCTAAACACATGGTTCTTATGTTCGAGGTTGCAAGCCGTAGCTTGAGGTTTCTATTTTTCTATTTAATAGTACCTGGTGCATTGGTTTTACAGCCTGCGATCAGATTTTGACCTAACCCCAAGCACCCATTGAAGCAGGCAGGCTGTGGTGGGTCAGCACCCAATTTGCCGGTGGCTGCCCAGCTTGAAGCGGGCGGTAGCTGATCAGTGACACCTATAGGTGTCTCCCACCGTCTGAGGCAACCAGTGACGCCCCATGTCTACACCAATTGACAAGGACTTATAAACCGTAACTGCTACCTCTCGCGTTGATTCCGAGACCGGTTAAGACCAGGAATGGAGTTATACCTCTCCATAGCACAAAGCCTGGGCTAAAATATAGAGACCATGTGTTGACCACACTATTACAATCCCAGTATACTGGTCGATTTGAGAGAAGATCGCCTTGCGCTGACTATCACAATGATATGAGCGTCGGTCGTTCAGAAAGCCATGGGGAGTTCTTAAAAATAAAGTTAGTTGCATATCCTTTACAGGACGTCGCAGTCAACCCAGCATTTCTTGGCTGTTTGTGATCTGTTGGCTAGTTTACTTTCAGTAGTTTGCCATTACTTTCTAAACGAGCAGCACCCATACCATCATCATCATCATCATCATCATCATCATCATCATCATCATCATCATCATCAAGTGCCGTGCCGGCTGGCGTAGGCGTTCATGGCTCTCCACAGATCTCGGTCTTTGGTGTTCTGGATCAACTCTGCTGATGATATTCCTCCATGCCACCGTCTCAAGTCCGTCCAGCATCATTTCTCTTGGTCTGCCTCTGCCTCTCTTCCCCTCGATCTTTCCAGTTGTCACGATGTTCTCCAATGCCTCTCTTCTCATCACATGACCAAAGAAAGATGTTTGTCTCTTTCTTATTGTTGTATATAGTGTTCTAGTTTCATTAGCCTCTTTCAGGCAATCGTTGTTAGTTACTCTGGCAGTCCAAGGAATTCGCAACATTCGTCTTAAAAACCACATCTCTGTTGCTTCTAAGTTCTTCCTAATTTGTTCATTTACATTCCAAGATTCGCTGCCATACAGCAAAACTGGTTCTATATAGCATTTTAGCACTCTCTTTCTTACATTCATTGATAGCGACTTATTGCATAAGATACTCTTCATTTTCTGAAATGCTGTCTTTGCCTGCCCTATTCTGCTCTTAATCTCTTTTGTACATCTTCCATCTGATGTTATAAGTGCCCCTAGGTATTTAAAATTATCCACTTGGTTGAGAATTTCCCCTTCTATTTCTATGTCACATTTTGGTGTCCCCATTTTCTTTGATATCACCATTGTTACTGTTTTCTTGATATTCAAGGACAGTCCTTTCTGTGCACTCTCTGTTACTACACTGTCCAACAATTGTTGTAGGTCTGTTGCATTATCCGCTACCAATACTGTGTCATCTGCATAGCGTATATTGTTTATATTATATCCTCCGATTAGTATTCCTGGCTTCTCTTTGATCTCTCTCATTATTACTTCGCTATACAGGGAGAAGAGATCGGGTGACAAGACACAACCCTGTCGTACTCCTATCTTTATCTGTTCGTAACTACCCTCTTTATTTCCCATTTTAATTGCTGCTACTTGGTTCCAGTATATATTCTTTATTATTCTTAAATCTTTCCCATCAATGTTGATATCTTCCAACATTTTAATCAGCTCATCATGTTTTACTTTATCAAATGCCTTAGTATAATCTATGAAGCATAAATATATGTCTCTTTGTTTCTCTATTGATCTTTCTATTAGTGTTCGTAATATATATATTGCATTGTTTGTACCCTTTCCTTCCATAAAACCATACTGTTCTTCACTAATTTCCATTTTTATTTTCTTTCTTGTTCTTCTCATTATAATTCTGAGTAGAAGCTTAGTGACATGGTTTATGAGGTTAATTGTACGAAAATCTTCACAATCAATTGCTCCTGGTCTTTTTGGTATAGCTATAAATACAGATTTCAGCATATCACTGGGTAAATATCCACTACTGTAAATATCATTCAACATTTTGGTTAATATATCTACTCCAAATTCTCCCAACACTTCTAATTCTTCTATTGTGATTTCATCTGGCCCAGCTGTTTTTCCGTTCTTCATATGTTTCATAGCATCAGCGACTTCTTCTTTTAGAATAGGTGGGCCTTCTAAGTTACTTTCTTCTGTTAATTCTTCCCTTTCTCCATTATATAATTCTCTTATATACTCATTCCACCTCTTCATTATAGCACCTTCCTCCAATAAAGTCTGTCCTGTTTTTGATTTCAAACACCCTGTATTTATTCTTATTTTTCTTCCTGTGAGCTCGCTGATTTGTCTGTACATACTTTTTTGATCTTTAATGGAATTTAATTCAATTTTTCTGCATTGCTCATTTAACCAACTTTCTTTTGCCTTCACACATTTATCTCTTATTTCTTTATTTATCTTAGCATACTCTTGTTTGTCATTTTTATTCTGTTTCCTTTTGTCCATCAACCTTAAGATTTCTTCATTCATCCATTTTTTCTTAGCTTTTTGGCTTCTCTCCGGTAATATTTCTTTGCTAGTTTGATGAATGGAGTCCCTTAACATTTCCCATTGTTCATCTATACTCTGTATTTTAGCTATTGCATTGTACCTATTTTTCACAGTCACTCTGTATTGTTCTTGAATTTCTTTATCTACTTTCAGAACCTCTTTATTAAGTCTCAAGTTTTAACCATTTTTTCCCTCTCTTTAATCTTACTTTTATTTGTCCACAGTAGTGGTACATGATCACTGTTACCGTCAGCACCAGGCATTGTCTTTACATTAATTAATGCATTTCTAAATCTTTTATTAATAAGTATGTAGTCAATTTGGTTGCGTATTTTCATATCAGGGCTTTTCCATGTGTATAGTCGTCTTTTATGGTGTTTAAACCATGTGTTTCCAATTATCATATCATTAATATTTGCCCATTCTATTAGTTTCTCTCCTCTTTCATTTCTTGTACCTAAACCGTAATTCCCCACTATATCCTCTATTTTTCCCTTTCCTACTTTTGCATTAAAATCCCCCAGTATTATTTTTATTTCTTGTGATCCAATTTGGGCTATTGCCATTTCAACTTCATCGTAAAAGTTTTGTATATCTTCATCACTACTGTTTGTTGTTGGTGCATATACTTGTATAATATTTATATCTATTGGTTTGCCTTTGATTTTGACCATTATAACTCTATCTGAAATGCACCAGTATCCAGTCATAGATTTGGCTGTATTTTCATCAAATATTATTCCTACACCTTTTTCATGTGTGTCCCCTCCAGAATAAATTATTGTGTGTTTGTCGGTTATAATTTTGCCAGATCCCTTCCATCTCATCTCACTTATGCCTAGTATATTCATTTCATGTTTTCCATTTCTCTTAGAACATTGTTTAACTTTCCTAGCTCATTTAATGTCCTAACATTCCACGTTCCTACTCTAAATTTATTTAGTTTAGTTATTGTTTTAGTTTTGCCATCAGTAGCTGGATGACGGTCTGGTGTCACCTGTGGACTCATGACTGTCCCTACCGGACGAAGGATGTCCTAAGACAGCCATTAACGTCGTTCACTATTTCTGAAATGTGTGTCGCCATGAAATCTTGGGAAGATAATGTGGTGGTTTCCCCTTGCCTTCCACATTCACACGGTGGTCTTTTAACTCTGCCTTTGACAGCCATTTCCGACTGTAAGGACAAGTGAGTGCCCTGCTCTGCTCAGCTGCAGAGTTGTCCACTTATTCCGGTGGATACTCGGTCCCCTGGGCTGTGTTAGCCACACCGTGGTGTGTTTCCATCCTCTACCGCGGGGAGGTGCAGTTGGGATTTTCCCTTCATAAAGTTATGGTCTCTGACCAAAACTCTCCAGTACTTTTTAGAGGACCCATACCAGGTTATAAAAACAAAACAAAAAACACACACACGCCAGGCGGTCTGCTTCCAAATCTCCCGCAGCTGTGTTTCGAACGCGGTATGCGGGATTACGAACTGCGTCCGTAGGTCCTTCACCACGGAGCCGGCTATGCAATGTATCCATCCATCCATCATGTGCCATGCGGTCATGTTCTGCCATCTCACTCGATCACCAGAGTCGTGGATCAGCTCCGTGTTCCTGTCTCGACCATGCAGTTTATACTGAACGTAAAATGACCAACAGACAGGCAACAGAGGATGGGGTTGACTGCGACGTCCGGTAAAGCACGTGCAACTAATTAACATTACAGTGTGCAGATGCCATTATTGATAGCATAATACGCAAACCATCTAACAGAGCTGTCGGACGTTGTAATAATAGGCAATTAGTCGCGGTTCTAACTTCACAGCAAAGGGTCGCCTTATTATGCTCCGTTAATGTACCAGTGAAAACCACTCAAAATGCTCCTCACTGCCCTATGTGAAAAATGTAACAGACAGGAGTCACGACAAACCAACAGCATACACAGACATAAATGCAGAAGACCGCTGCCAGAATGCCAACATAACAGTCTGCCACTAAAATTACAGTTCATCATCAATGGAAGCGGCAGTCACTAGAAAACCAGCAGTTGCCCTCACATTACTGCATAAGGCAAAACCAGCTAGTTCAGCGACCGACCGGTCGCAATTTTTCTGAACATGCAGTTCATGCTACAAACATGTAAATGCACTCCACATGAAACTCTCAACTCACAGTGTCGCTCCACATACTCAACTCATAATAACTCACAGTGTCGCTCCACGCACTCAACTTAGTAGTAGGGCGACGAAACCATGCACTACCTGTCCAACATGAGGAAAATGCGTAAGCAAACCGTAGCCACAAGCATAAACATTCCAGGGGATCTTAACAGCGCAAACTCATATCTTCCATATTGGGGACCAGAAGTCAATAATAGACAGAGCAGAAAAGGACCTTCCTTGACTATCAAGAAAAAGAAACAACGGTTATATCAGCGAGAAACATAACACCACAATAGATGGTGAGATAATTAACCAAGGTGATCAGTTTAACTATCTAGGGACGTTTACAACACCAGGTGGAAGATGCGTTGTGAGATTAAGAACAGAATAGATCAAGCCGCATTTTAAAAAAAATGAAAAGTATCTAAGCCACTATAAAGAGGCTGTTTTAAAGTTAGTGGAGTGTCTTTCGCAGGGCGTCGCAATCAACATCAACATATTTGACTGTTTGCTAGGCAATGTTACGTTCAGTAGTTCGCTATTGCTTTCTGAGCGGCCGAAGCCCATACTATCTAAATCAACGCAAGGCGGTCCGCGTACAGATCGTCAGCAGCTGATTCGATCCCTGGACTCGGTGTGTCGGGGCGTTGTGAAACTCGTTCACTGTCTTTAAGCCACAGCGCCGGTATAAGAGAGTGATTACCTCAGCTCATAAAACCGTGACCTAGTTTATATAACGTCCATTCGACGTTGTACACCCGAACCGTAGCAGATCATGTTAGTTTAGTAGACAGAGCACTGGTGTGCCGGTAAATTGCCCGGGGTTTATCAGCAAATGACGAGGTGTTATTGCTAACAATGCATTTAAGTTACACAGCGTGTTCAGCTCCTTGACAGGCGGAACATCGAGATCTATAGGACAAGGCAGGACACCGGTCACATCAGCTCATAATACTCTCACCTAGTGCTTATTAAGCTGTATCACCATTTGAGGTCTCTGCTATGCGGAATCTTCTCCACTTTTACAGGAGTAACCGACGCGGGTCGGTGTCTATGGCGAAGGAGTGACGAAAGCGATTCGGAATCCCGAATATAGCGTTCGAAATCAGCTGCGAGCGATTTGGAAGCAGACCGCCTTGTGTTTATTTTTAACAATGGCATGAGTTTCGGTCTTCGGAAATCAGTGGCAAAATACTGAACGTAAATTTGCCTAGTCTGCCGGTTTCCCTGGCCAAAGAAAATGACGACGTTGTTCGTAATCCCGTATATCCACGTGGGGAAAACACCTGCGCGAGATTCAGCAGCCGCTCGCACCGCACTGGTAACTTACAGGGGTATGTGAGCCGGTCGTTCAGAAAGAAAAGGCAAACTACTGAATGCAAAAAACTTGCCTAGTACATCAACAGCAGCTGAAGAATACTGGTGTTGACTGCAACGTCTCGTAAGAGGATATGCAACATTTTTTAAAAAATCACATACAACAACAACAAGACAATACTGGGGTTGATTCCGAGGTCCTGTAAAGGACATGCTATGTTATTTTAAGTTGTCTAATTTCCTTTGAGCCCACACACCCACCAGCGATGGTAAAAAAAAATAAATAAACAAAGAAGTAAGCAAATAAATACACATCAACAAATGAAAGAACCTATAACAACAGATATGAAGATTATCGGAATCAAATTCTGGCGTCCGCGCTTGCTGCCCAGGAGACAACACTTCAAGAAGCATTTAAAATATCCACTTACTGCTGATTTTCGTACCCATGGTTTTATCTAAGGGTGTCGAGTGTAATGTTTTTAATCTGCACTGCCTACAAACTCTGGCCAGATCAAAGGGTTGCAGGTGTGGAACGCGTCATGATAAATTACCCGTGTTTTCGTAGCGACAGGTTAAATATTTAAAAATTATAAAAACTAAAGGGCATCTCACAGAGTCATAAACTATTGAAACAGTCACAGATTTACGAACTCTCACAGCTGTCCAGGAGTGACAATAACAGCAAACTGTACTGTCTGTGTGCGGCTGTACCCTAGCAACCGTAAATAGGCGATTTGGTGATAGTGCAGTGAGCGGTTTAGTGACGTGTTTTCGGGGAGATAATGTAGTGTAGAGACATGTTTTGGAAAGTAGAGGTAGTACTGAACTGTTGTGATATGTTTCTGAACATAATAGTAGTTTTGGAATGTAGGGATATTTTCTAGATAGTGACAGATATAGCGTGACTTTCTTGATAATAATAATAATCCATGCATCATGTGCCATGCCGGTAACGGTCGGAGGTCATGATTCGCCATTTCACTTAATCACCTAGAGTCGTGGATCAGCTCAAGTGTTCTTGTCTCGTGGCCAAGCCATCCAGATATTTACTTCTCTGTCTTCTCCTTGATCTCTTTCCCTCGATCTTGCCAGTTGTCACCAAGTTCTCTAATTTATTTCTTCTCATAACATGTCCAGAAAATCTTCACTATCTACGTCTAATTTCTCTAAATTAGTGAACGATTTTCATTTGTTTCTTGGAGGACTTGGTCATTGGTTTTTTCATGGTATTCTGTGCAATCTCCTCAGAAACAACATTTCCATAACCATCAGATGTTTTTCAGCTCGACTGCTCATTGTCCACGCTTCACATCCATACAAAAGTACAGGTTCTTCTTCTTCTTTTTCTGCGTTCATCCGGAGTTTTTTTTCGAACGTGATTGCGTTGTGCCTGTTTACAGCAGAGCTGCGTTCTTGCGCCGTTAGGCCGACACATCCGACTTCTGCGGGCATTTGTTGACCGGGTTAACCTTCCCGGGTACAGGTTCATTGTAGCACCTCAACACTCTTTTTCTTGTTTCAATTGACATCATTTTATTAGTCAGTGTGTTTTTCATTTTGCTAAAGGCTACTTTCGCCATGGCGATTCTTGTTCTAATCTCTTCAAGGCATCTCCCATCAGATGTTATGACTGTTCCGAGATAACTGTACCGATTCACTTGTTTAAGAATATTCCCATTTACTCGTATATTACATTGTGGCATTTCGTTCTTCTAAAATAATAATAATAATAATAATAATAATAATAATAATAATAATAATAATAATAATAATAATAATAATAATAATAATTACATTACATTGGCACCTTGACAGACGATAGTTTGGTACATCGTGCTTTAAAAAGGCTTAATAACTGTCATATGGCAATAACTACGATCCATGGCGGTGGCGAGTGTGGCTGGTAAGGCCAATTCTTGCTGCAAATGTTTGCCCACAGTAGGTGCATGTGAAAACATGGTCATTTCCACCATTTTGCACCATCTTACGTCTCTCACGCTCTGTGTGTGCTTTATCTGCAATCATTTTCTCCTTTGTCCTTATTCCATTTCTGATAGTTGCCCTCCATGCAACACGTTCAGCGGCGACGTGCTCCCATTGTGCATTATCAATGCCTGTATCAATCATGTCCCGCTTACACACATCTTTGTATCGTAGTAGAGGCCGACCCTGAGATCTCCTACCCGTCTGTAATTCACCAAAAAAGATGTCCTTTGGTATTCTACCATCATCCATCCTCCTAACGTGTCCTATCCATCTAAGTCTACGAAGACTGAGCATGGAATACACCGTCACACAATCCTGATCTTTCCAATACTTCAGTATTTGTGATTTTGTCTTGCCACTTAATACCAAGTATTCTTCGCAGACACCGCATATGAAAGCTGTTTAAACGTTTCTCTTGGCGTGAGTAAGTTGTCCAGGTTTCACTGCCATAAAGAAGAGTACTAAGGACACAGGCTTGGTAGACGAGGACTTTTGTTTTGGCAGTAAGCTTCCTGTTCTCCCAGACTCTTTTTGCTAACATGTTCATTGTTGTTGCTGCATTGCCAATCCTGATGTTGATTTCCTGATCGAGGGATAATTTGCTATTTACCTCTGATCCAAGATATGTAAAATGGTCTACTATCTCCAGTTCGGCGTCGTCAATAATGATTGATGGTACACCATGTGCACCTTGTGACATAATCTGTGTCTTCTTTTGTTAATTGTTAAACCAAATTCAGAACAAGCATTGGAGAATGCAGATAGTAGATGTTGTAATTCTTCCTCAGAGTGGGTCGTAATCGCAGCATCATCCGCAAAAAGCAACTCTCTGATTAGTACCCTGCTAATTTTGGTCTTGGCCTTCAATCTCTGAGCATTATAGAGGCCACCATCTGAGCGTGAGTGAATGTATATACCGTCATCCTGATCACGAAAGGCATATTTCAATAGAAGTGAAAAGTATATCCCAAAGAGGGTGGGGGATAGTACACAACCTTGCTTAACTCCACTCTTGATTTCAAACTCTTCTGAAGTTGAGCCATCAAACTTGATTATACCCTTCATGCCTGTGTGGAACGATTCCACAATGGACAGAAGAGTTGGTGGACAGCCAATCTTCTTTAGTGCTTTGAACAGACCCTCACGACTGACCAAATCGAATGCCTTTGTGAGGTCGATGAAGGCAATAAACAGTGGCTGATTTTGTCTTGCATCTGTCGCAATGAGAATATCATATCAATGGTAGACCGGTTCTGACGGAAGCCGCACTGTGATTCGGGGTAGACTTGATCTCCCAGGACTTGAAGTCTGCGCAGGACAATTCTGGCAAATACTTTCCCAACAATACACAGAAGTGAGATACCCCTATAGTTGTTGCAGTCGCTCCGATCGCCCTTGTTCTTGTACAGTGTTATGATGCTTGAATATTTGAAATCCTGTGGGACTTGTCCTTCTCGCCAGCATAGCTCTATTAGCTGGTGGATCTGTAGAGCGAGGGTGTCTTGCCCACTCCTGATCACCTCTATTGGAATCCCATCCTTACCTGGAGCCTTGCCAGATGCAAGCTCATTTATAGCACACTTAACTTCTGTTATAGTGGGAAGTGTGTCCAGGTGGTCAAGAGTTGGCAGGGCCTCTATGGCGTTGAGGGCATCATCCGCCAGCTTGGTCTCACTTGAGTAAAGCTCTAAATAGTGCTCGACCCATCTATCCATCTGCTGTTTCTTATCAGTGATGATTTCTCCAGTCAAGGTTTTCAGCGGTGCACTTCTTTTGATTATTGGACCACAGGCTTTCTTTATTCCTTCATACATGCTTCTGATGTTTCCCTTATCACTTGCGATTTGAATGGACTCACATAACTTGATCCAATAGTCATTCGCACACTGCCTGGCAGCCTTTTGTACATCCTTCCTCGCTTGCTTCAGCTCACTCAGAGTGTTACGCGTTGGTCTTTCCTTGTTTCTTAAGAGAGCTATCTTCTTTTATCAATCAAGAGCTGCAGTATCTGGCTGTTTGCCGCAAACCAGTCCTGCCTCTTGTGATCCACAGTGCCGTAAACCCCTACCGCAGTTTTATAAATAGTTTCCTTAAGTTTACTCCATTTATCATTTACTATACAATTTTCTGATGTATCATTGAAAGCGTCCTCAAGTTGCTGTTGAAATTCAAAGCACTTTCCAGGATCGTGAGTGTTAATAATATTAATCCTGGGGCTAGACTTGTGTTTAGCTGTGTAGATTCTCTTTGGTCTCAGTCTAACCCTTGCAACAACCAAAGAATGATCTGTATCACAGTCAGCACTGTGGTAACTTCGAGTTAATGAAGTATGGTTCAGATGTTGTCTCCGTGTGATAATGAAGTCCAGCTGATGCCAATGGCCGGATCTTGGATGTTTCCATGTGACCTTATGCATCTCTTTTGTTTTAAAAAAGGAGTTTGTAATACATAGGTCATTTCTAGTGCAATGCTCCAGCAGCCTTTGCCCATTATCATTCATGCAACCGATGTTGTATTTTCCAAGGCACACTGGCCATGAACTCGAGTCCTTGCCCACACGACCATTGAAATCACCGAGCATATAAATGTAGTCGGATTTTGGAACTGCCTTGATAGCAGAGTCTAGCTGCTCATAGAACGTATCTTTCACATCATCAGAGGAAGTGAGTGTCGGTGCATATGCAGTGATAATAGTTGGAAAGCCACAAGAGGTTGCCAGGCGCAGGAATAATAGTCTTTCATTACCTCCGGATGGAATTTCAATCATTCCCAGCAGCGAAGTCTTCACTGCAAAGCCCAAATCATGTTGCCTTTTTTCTGCCTGCCCTCTTCCCTTCCAAAAAAAGGTGTAATTGTTTTCCCCGAGTGACCCTTCCTCAGCGAGGCGAGTCTCCTGCAGGCCAGCAATATCAATGTTAAGACGATTGAGTTCAGCATCAATCACAGCCGTTTTTCTCACATCGTCAATATTTGTCAAGTCAGTGGAAAATCCTGGACACATGGTTCTCACGTTCCAGGTTGCAAGCCGTAGCTTGAGGTTTCTATTATTCTTTTTATTAGTACCTGGTGCATTGGTTTTACAGCCTGCGATTCAGATTTAGTCCTAGCCCCAAGCACCCATTGAAGCAGGCAGGCTGTGGCGGATCAGCACCCAATTGGCCGGGGGCTGCCCAGCTTGAGGCCCGTGAATGTACCTCTCTAGATGTTGCTCTGTGAACGTAGCTCTCTAGATGTTGCTCTGTGAACGTATCTCTCTAGATGTTGCTCTGTGAATGTATCTATCTAGATGTTGCTCTGGTGAATGTAGCTCTCTAGATGTTGCTCTGTGAATGTAGCTCTCTAGATGTTGCTCTGTGAATGTAGCTATCTAGGAGTAGCTCTGTGAACGTAGCTCTCTAGATTTTGCTCTGTGAATGTAGTTCTCTAGATGTTGCTATGTGAATGTAGCTCTCTAGATGTTGCTATGTGAATTTAACTCTCTAGATGTTGCTCTGGTGAATGTAGCTCTCTAGATGTTGCTCTGTGAATGTAGCTCTCTAGATTTTGCTCTGTGAATGTAGCTCTCTAGATGTTGCTCTGTGAATATAGCTCTCTAGATTTTGCTCTGTGAATGTAGTTCTCTAGATGTTGCTATGTGAATGTAGCTCTCTAGATGTTGCTCTGATGAATGTAGCTCTCTAGATGTTGCTCTGTGAATGTAGCTCTCTAGATTTTGCTCTGTGAATGTAGCTATCTAGATATTGCTCTGTGAACGTACCTCTCTAGATGTTGCTATGTGAATGTAGCTCTCTAGACGTTGCTCTGAATGTAGCTCTCTAGATGTTGCTCTATGAACGTAGCTCTCTAGATTTTGCTCTGATAAATGTAGTTCTCTAGATGTTGCTCTATGAATGTAACTATCTAGAAATTACTCTGTAAATGTAGCTCTCTAGATGTTGCTCTGTGAATGTAGCTCTCAAGATTGTTCTCTGTGAATGTAGCTCTCTATATGTTGCTCTGTGAACGTAGCTCTCTAGATTCTGCTCTGTGAACGTAGCTCTCAAGATGTTGCTATGTGAATGTAGCTCTCTAGATGTTGCTATGTGAATGTAGCTCTCTAGATGCTGCTCTGTGAATGTAGCTCTCTAGATGTTGCTATGTGAATGTAGCTCTCTAGATGTTGCTCTGGTGAATATAGCTCTCTAGATGTTGTTATGTGAATGTAGCTCTTTAGATGTTGCTGTGTGAATGTAGCTCTCTAGATGTTGCTCTGTGAATGTAGTTCTCTAGATGTTGCTCTATGAATGTAACTATCTAGAAATTACTCTGTGAATGTAGCTCTCTAGATGTTGCTTTGTGAATGTAGCTCTCAAGATATTTCTCTGTGAATGTAGCTCTCTATATGTTGCTCTGTGAACGTAGCTCTCTAGATTCTGCTCTGTGAACGTAGCTCTCAAGATGTTGCTATGTGAATGTAGCTCTCTAGATGTTGCTATGTGAATGTAGCTCTCTAGATGTTGCTCTGATGAATGTAGCTCTCTAGATGTTGCTCTGTGAATGTAGCTCTCTAGATTTTGCTCTGTGAATGTAGCTCTCTAGATGTCACTCTGTGAATGTAGCTCTATAGATGTTGCTCTGTGAATGTAGTTCTCTAGAATTTGCTCTGTGAATGCAGCTATCTAGACATTGCTCTGCGAATGTAGCTATCTAGATATTGCTCTGTGAATGTAGTTCTCTAGATGTTGCTATGTGAAAGTAGTTCTCTAGATGTTGCTCTGATGAATGTAGCTGTCTAGATGTTGTTCTGTGAATGTAGCTCTCTAGATTTTGCTCGGTGAGTGTAGCTATCTAGATATTGCTCTGTGAACGTAGCTCTGTAGATGCTGCTCTGTGAATATAACTCTCTAGATGTTGCTCTGGTGAATGTAGCTCTCTAGATGTTGCTATGTGAATGTAGCTCTCTAGACGTTGCTCTGTGAATGTAGCTCTCTAGATGTTGCTCTGTGAACGTAGCTCTCTAGATGTTGCTCTGATAAATGTAGCTCTCTAGATATTGCTCAGTGAACGTGGCTTTCTAGATGTTGCTCTGTGAATGTAGCTCTCTAGATGTTGCTATGTGAATGTAGCTCTCTAGCTGTTGCTATGTGAATGTAGCTCTCTAGCTGTTGCTATGTGAATGTAGCTCTCTAGATGTTGCTCTGTGAATGTAGCTCTCTAGATGTTGCTTTGTGAATGTAGCTCTCTAGATGTTGCTCTGTGAATGTAACTATCTAGAAATTGCTCTGTGAATGTAGCTCTCTAGATGTTGCTCTGTGAATGTAGCTCTCAATATTTTTCTCTGTGAATGTAGCTCTCTATATGTAGCTCTCTAGATGTTGCTCTGTGAACGTAGCTCTCTAGATGTTGCTCTGTGAATGTAGCTGTCTAGAAATAGCTATGTGAATGTAGCTCTCTAGATGTTGCTCTGTGAATGTAGCTCTGTAGATTTTGCTCTGTGAAAGTAGTTCTCTAGATGTTGCTCTGATGAATGTAGCTGTCTAGATGTTGTTCTGTGAATGTAGCTCTCTAGATTTTGCTCGGTGAGTGTAGCTATCTAGATATTGCTCTGTGAACGTAGCTCTGTAGATGCTGCTCTGTGAATATAACTCTCTAGATGTTGCTCTGGTGAATGTAGCTCTCTAGATGTTGCTATGTGAATGTAGCTCTCTAGACGTTGCTCTGTGAATGTAGCTCTCTAGATGTTGCTCTGTGAACGTAGCTCTCTAGATGTTGCTCTGATAAATGTAGCTCTCTAGATATTGCTCAGTGAACGTGGCTTTCTAGATGTTGCTCTGGTGAATGTAGCTCTCTAGATTTTGCTCTGTGAATGTAGCTCTCTAGATGTTGCTATGTGAATGTAGCTCTCTAGCTGTTGCTATGTGAATGTAGCTCTCTAGATGTTGCTATGTGAATGTAGCTTTCTAGATGTTGCTCTGTGAATGTAGCTCTCTAGATGTTGCTATGTGAATGTAGCTCTCTAGCTGTTGCTATGTGAATGTAGCTCTCTAGATGTTGCTATGTGAATGTAGCTCTCTAGATGTTGCTCTGTGAATGTAGCTCTCTAGATGTTGCTTTGTGAATGTAGCTCTCTAGATGTTGCTCTGTGAATGTAACTATCTAGAAATTGCTCTGTGAATGTAGCTCTCTAGATGTTGCTCTGTGAATGTAGCTCTCAAGATTTTTCTCTGTGAATGTAGCTCTCTATATGTAGCTCTCTAGATGTTGCTCTGTGAACGTAGCTCTCTAGATGTTGCTCTGTGAATGTAGCTGTCTAGAAATAGCTATGTGAATGTAGCTCTCTAGATGTTGCTCTGTGAATGTAGCTCTGTAGATTTTGCTCTGTGAAAGTAGTTCTCTAGATGTTGCTCTGATGAATGTAGCTGTCTAGATGTTGTTCTGTGAATGTAGCTCTCTAGATTTTGCTCGGTGAGTGTAGCTATCTAGATATTGCTCTGTGAACGTAGCTCTGTAGATGCTGCTCTGTGAATATAACTCTCTAGATGTTGCTCTGGTGAATGTAGCTCTCTAGATGTTGCTATGTGAATGTAGCTCTCTAGACATTGCTCTGTGAATGTAGCTCTCTAGATGTTGCTCTGTGAACGTAGCTCTCTAGATGTTGCTCTGATAAATGTAGCTCTCTAGATATTGCTCAGTGAACGTGGCTTTCTAGATGTTGCTCTGGTGAATGTAGCTCTCTAGATTTTGCTCTGTGAATGTAGCTCTCTAGATGTTGCTATGTGAATGTAGCTCTCTAGCTGTTGCTATGTGAATGTAGCTCTCTAGATGTTGCTATGTGAATGTAGCTTTCTAGATGTTGCTCTGTGAATGTAGCTCTCTAGATGTTGCTATGTGAATGTAGCTCTCTAGCTGTTGCTATGTGAATGTAGCTCTCTAGATGTTGCTATGTGAATGTAGCTCTCTAGATGTTGCTCTGTGAATGTAGCTCTCTAGATGTTGCTTTGTGAATGTAGCTCTCTAGATGTTGCTCTGTGAATGTAACTATCTAGAAATTGCTCTGTGAATGTAGCTCTCTAGATGTTGCTCTGTGAATGTAGCTCTCAAGATTTTTCTCTGTGAATGTAGCTCTCTATATGTAGCTCTCTAGATGTTGCTCTGTGAACGTAGCTCTCTAGATGTTGCTCTGTGAATGTAGCTGTCTAGAAATAGCTATGTGAATGTAGCTCTCTAGATGTTGCTCTGTGAATGTAGCTCTGTAGATTTTGCTCTGTGAATGTAGTTCTCTTGATGTTGCTCTGTGAATGTAGCTCTCTAGATGTTGCTCTGTGAATGTAGCTCTCTAACACGTTTTCACTTCACATTCAAACTCGGCATCATTCGCGAAGTGTCTCCCGCCAAGGTGTGTTTTCAGTGTTTATGCAAACAAATGTCTATCCCGTAAAATTGATGCATAGGTGGGTAGAGAAAGTTACGAGGACGGGTCAATAAGTAAGTCACACAGTTCTGTGGGATGGCAGGTAACTGAAAACAAAGCACTCAGTTCTATGCAGCCGGTTGGGGGGGGGGGGGGGGCACTGATAAAACGATGAGATAAGTGCATCAATGTTGGTGGAAATTATGTTGAGAAATAAAGGTACATTATATGTATAAAAATAGACTTGTGTCAACAACTCACTGACAGACATCATCGGGTACTTCTCTCACACCAATACAAGAATACTTGCAAGTCGTGTGGGAGGCAAAATACATAGTGCAATTTATTGCCATTGGCTTGCTACAGCAGTGAACAGTCGCTAATGAAACACATAACACTCTACCACAGAATCCTCTATCACAAATAGCTAACCACTATGCTACTTTCTATCTATGTAGTTACAACAAAACCCTAGCTCTATTCTAAACGAGGTGTACTCGACACGTCCTGTCTCCCGTCTGCCAATCTTTACTCCCGCCGGTACACACCACGCGGAGTCACCTTCACCTTGACGCGTGTTGCCTCACCTGGCACGCTTGATGGCAAACGTGTCATGTTGAGTGTCTACTCAACTTCTCCCGCTACCACGAGGCGTGATGCTTATCGTGGTTAGAGTGCTAACTCTCTGAACCACGCCTGCGTGTCTCATGAGGGAATGGTTAACCTAACCCTATTCCCTCATCTCCCCTGCCCTTGCCTCGGGCACAGTATCCCCTCATGGCCTCTTTAAGGTTACCTGCTCTTCCTGGCTGAGGGGATGTGTTCAAGTCTTTGACACACACCCGCCCCTCCTGTGTTGCGTCACCAACTTTCACTCATTGGTTGTGACGCAAGAGGTTTCTAAAAAATTAGTGTCTCTAATTTTTTGTCAAAGACTAGATAACTTGGATCTGGGCATTCCAATAGACTTCTACTGGCTATTATCACAATGTAGCAAACCTCCACTTGGCTACTGGCAATCGCCACAAACTTGACTGGTTGGCGTGAGCCCTCTTCTCACATGCCATATTATATTTATTAGAGGTATGTCTGAACCGGACCGTTGTCTTATAAGACCTGCCCTCACATAGTAAATTAACTTACTACCCATACAAAGTTGACTTTCTTAGGGTCAACACATGAATTGCTTCATGTCCCCCATATAATATTTAACAACCATTATACAAGAGTGTGTGCGACAGGCTTTACCTACTTCGCTTCCGCGCGTGAAGTTTTTATTTCACTGTTAAATTAGTTTTTCGTTGTCTATTATATCCCCTGACTTGCAGTTATGTGCCTTTGATTTACAAATAGTGTATGTCATTTATATGTTTGTTTTTCTGGTTGTTTGCGTGTTTGTATGTAATTAATCTACTAATCTAATTCCTACTCTATATTTATAACTTGTATGTGTATGTATGTTAGTTTTTTTTGAGTGTCATAATTTGGTTCAATGTGGCCACAAACAGGTGCATAACACTAATTCGTGACTACATTCCCTGGTTATGAAACCCAAAATACTGTAATCTAAGTTCTAACCTATATTACAGACAACACATTCACACTAGCATATGTTCACCAACGAAAAACAACAATCACACAAACAAGTATTAAAACTTAAGCGAGGCAGCAGAAGAATTTGCTGACTAACCTCCCTCTCTCCTGTCTGTCTTCCATTCGTTTTCACATTCACACTGCTGTCATACTCCTTTCACTCCTAATTCTATCATACATCTTTTATCCTTATATACCCATTCTTCTGATTATTTAAAAACCTTTGAGTAACACTGTACAGATTCGGCGCAGTTTGAGACTGTCGAGCCCAATGACTGTGCGTCAGTCGCTGCACGAGTCATCTATTTACATTATATTTACATGGATGAGACCGTGTTGATAATTTGTCCCCTTGATCTCATCGTACAGTATATTACATTAATCTAAGACTCTACAATATAACATAGTAATCCTATTTCTATATCTCAGTATTTGATGTGTTATCTAACTTTGTCATGCTAATTATCTGATATGTTTATCTAATCTAAGGGATGTAATCTAACTATTTCACTGTACATGATGTGATGTGAGTTATGTACCTTAATTAAATGGATGATGTGAACAGAAATTATATACTTTTCTACCACTATATTACCTAATTTTTTTAAATTGACAAGAAATTATATGATTGATGTTCTTACTCTAAATGGTGTAAATGATGTAAGTTCACTTATGTAATGTTTTTACCCTATAATAATGTAAAATGATAATACTAATAAATGGTGATGTTTGATCGATGGTATGATTTCACTAAGATGGAATAAGCTAAACTATATTGCAGTTAAATGAAATATCACAATCTAAATGGTGCTATTTCTATCACTATTTTAATTTAATTTATTATGATGTAATTAACTATATTTATGTCTAATCTAATATTGTAATTTAAATTTAAGTTAAGTAACCGGGTTAATTACCGTACTACCTAAACTATTTAACTAAATGAGAATTATTATATTACCTAATTCTATCTCTAATTTATCATTATTTTAAAATATTTAATTACATATCACATTAAGTTTATATACACTGTATTCAGTTCCTTCAGGATAGTAGTTGCCTTCATGTTTGCACATTGGTTGTATAGGCATAATAAATCTACACACTTTGCCTGGGTATCTGAAATACATTATACAGTCATACTAGAGTTTTCTCGGTAGTGCCCGTGTAGGGATTCGCTGGTGTCGTAGCTCAGTCTTTTTAGTGTCTATAATTAAGCACTGTTGTGACACTGTTCTCTGCATTTCACACACATGATACACCGGAATGGAGCTTAGTTGAAAATGAGCTGTCCTATTACACACGGTAGTATCTACGTTCTGCAGCACAGTTCTTTAGTTCATGTCTGCGGACACCTGATAGTTCATTGTACTTGGATCATTATTTAGCACATAAAGTAGATGTATATGTAACACATTTTATATACATTATTGTAATCTATTTATGTACTGACTATCACTCTCTATCTATATGCGGACTTTCGGGTATTTCTACCCCTGATGGTCTACTAAGGGTATCAGCTAAAATGTTGTCTTTACCCTTGATGTGTTCTATACTAAACGTATAGTTCTGCAAAATAAGAGACCACCTGTATATCCGGTCGTTTCGGTGCACCCCGGACTGGATGACTGTAATGGGAGAATTATCTGTCTAGACAATGAAGTGTACACCTGCCAGAAATCGATGGAGCTTTCTCACCGCATAGATGACGCTTAGGGCTTCTAGTTCTGATATTGAATATCTGGACTCGGCAGGTGTGATCTTACGGCTCACGTAACAAATCGGATGGAAGATGCCCTCATAAATTTGGCCTAAGACTGCAGCGATGGAGATCCTGCTGGCATCTGTCCTAAGATAATAAACGAGCCCATGATTAGGCAAGCGGAGGATGGGAATATTTACAAAAAAGAATTTTCAATTTTTGACAATGCAGAAATTAATAATGCATCTTTCACATTTCATTCTACCAATGCTTTTAAAACATTGGAATATAGAATTATAATTTCTGAGTAATTTACCAATTCCAAAAGGCTTCTGACCTGTTTGTTTCTGTTAGACATGGTCAGATTCATAATTTTGGTACTAATTTTCAGGTCAGTCTATAGTTGGAGTTGAGAAATGACATGACCCAAAAATGAATTTATTTCAGGCATAATTTGACTTTGCTTGGTTTGACAGTGAGACCGAAGAGTCGCACTCTGTCAAAGGCATGTCTCAGTTTCAGTAGGTGTATTGTCCAGTCATCAGTATTCTGATTTATTCATGTGTATTCTGTAAGTTCACTACCTGTATGCCCCTCGTCGGATTTGCCAGTCTCACTAACTAGTGTAGTTGCGCTATGTATGTCTGTCGTCTGATCACTTGGTGTTGTTGCAATATGTTCGTCTGTCTCTACTTCTGTCTGTTGTCTTGAAAAGTAAAGTTTACGCATGTTGACATGGAATATCTCTAAGTGTCTGTTTATCGACATTCCATCGTCAACATGTACCATGGTTATGTATCACCTTGAATGGTCGTTGCCATTTCGTTTGTATGGAAGTAGCCTAAATCTGTCTTGATCAAGTTCAAGATCACTTGTTTTCGCACCTTTGTTTGTGTGCTTGTGGTAGAACTGACCCTTCCTCTATCAAATGGCTTGGGTGCCAGTATAGAAGGTTGTACTTCAGTTGTAGGATGTCTACCCTTAAACTTTTGTACCAATTGTTGACAGACATTACACGCGAATACATTATGAAAACATAATTTTATCTTCTTGAAAAAACCTGATCTGGTGTTGTTGTATGCAAGATGACCAGTCACCGGTGTTTTATGTGCATATTTTGGCATAGTTAACCGGTGTTGTTCAGGTAACATCTGTTCATGGTTACCAGTAGCATGACCTGTAGTTGAAATGCCATTCTTACGTCTAAATAAACAAGATGCATTTTTGGTCACTCTGGCTTTGACCTTTAACAATTTTAAGTATGGAGACACATTAAGAGTAGATTTCTGGTGGTGTAAAAGTTTCTGTTTGTTTGTGTCATCTGTGCTGGTTGTAGAAAGCATCAGTAGTGTCTCATCTTGTAATATGTTATGATGTTTTGAAGTGTCTGTTTTGGCTGTTGTAATAGTTGCCTTTACTTTTTCCCATGCAACTATTTCATCAATCGTACAATGTTTTAGTTGGGGTAAGCACCCCAGAATTAAATCAGTACAAGGGTTGTTCAGTATTGCACAGGTAAAGGTACCAGAGAGAAAAGGAGATTCAATATGGGCTTTTGCCAAAGGGTAAATTTCAATGTTACCCGAGAAGGTACGGCATTTGACAGTATCACCTGTGTAATCACCCGGATTAACCAGTTCTTTCCGAAGACCAATAAGGGTGCTGCCGCTGTCCAGCAAACACTGGCATGGTACATCATTGACCACTGCATTGTGGAACACAAGATTGCCTCTGGAGGCTACTGCTGCGTTTACACTCTCAGATGAGCATAGTACTGTATGTCCACATTCTAGTTTTGAGTCTGTATGGAATTGGTGACATTGTTCACAGCTGTCGAAGCTCAACATATCGTTTGCCCCACACACATCTTCAGCTTGGCTGAAAGGTAAGGCACACTCACCCTCACCTTCATTTTCAACTGCACATTTATTCTTACTACCACTATCTAAAGAGGTGTCAATCAAAATGGCATTACTGGCTTTCGTACGCTGCCGGCCAAGGCACTTATTACTATAATGGCCATAGCTGGAACAAAAAAAACATTTAATGGCCCGCCTGTATGCAGATCTTTTGCTCTGCTGTTTCTTGATCACTTTTTCAAGATGCGCCGGATAATTTGGCGATTTGTCACACATAGCATAAGAATCATGTACAAGTTGACAATGTATGCATTTGGACACTTTCATGTCTTTCTTATCATATTTCTGAAAAGGTTTTCTATTACTCTGATATTTTGGTTGGTCTTTCACAAAGAAACTATTTCAGAGTCATTTGAAGTTTCAAAGACATCTCTGTTAGAAGAAAAATATGCCGATCCTTTCTTTTCAAACTGTTCTATGTTTTCTATGTCTGACTGCTGTAAAAATTTAGCAAAAGGAGAAGGTATGGTGGATATAACCTTATCCATAGCAATTAAGTTTTTTAATCTATCAAAGTCTCTTCCTATGTTAGCCGCTTTAAGCCATCTATTTAGTATACTTAAAACATTTGAGACGTAATCAATGAAAGTCTCATTGGGTTTAGGCTTTAAATTTGCAAATTGATTTTGATATCCAGGGGCATCAAGTAAAAAGTGTTGCATTATCCTATCATGGATGTATTGATAGTTAGATCTGAGGTCTGTTGGTATGGACTCTATTACTTTGAGGGGCTCACCACTGAGATTCTTCATAAAAATTGGAGCCCACATTTCTAATGGAACTTGGTGAAATTTAAATTGGTACTCTACGTTCTCTATCCATGCTGATATGGGATCATCTTTACAGTATGGTTTGATAATATTTTTGTATTTGTTGAACTTATTTTCCTCTTGTTGACTTCTTAGTTTAGTGGCAGAGATTTCTGCGTGTGACTCTATGTCCCTTTCTTTCATCTTTAACTGTGTCTCTGATTCTACTTGTATCTGTTTATCTTTGACTCTTGCCATTTCAGCTATTTCAGATTGCTTTAATTCTTTGTCCTGTTCTAATTGCCTTTGCTTTAATTCTAGTTCTTTCTGTTTTATCTCCTTCTCATATTCTAACTGTTGTTGTTTAATTGTTTTATCATGTTCCAACTGTTGTTGCTTAATCAGTTTATCATCTTCTAGCTGTTTCTGTTTTGTTATCTCAGCTAGTTGAGCAATCTCTTTTTGATGTTGTCTTTCTTGTGCGCGTTCGTTTCTTTCAGCATCTTTTGCTTCTTTAAATTTCCTATCAGCATATTCTTCTAGTTCTTTACCTGTGTATTGCATTTCTTTGCCTGCTTTTACGAAGTCCGCTAGCGTAGCCATGTTGTTTAGTTATTGGCTAGCAGTGACATACAATGCCCCTTTTTATTACTTATTTATCTTTGATATGTTATGTTTATTCACTAATGAGCACAAAGAATTGTACTCTTTGCCTGTGCTCTGCCAAATTTAATGCTGAACAAAAAACAGAGCACAAAATTTACAATAGTGTCTCAAAAGCTGAAAAAGAGATGCACTATTAATCAAATTGCATGCCAAAATATGTAAGTGTACTCAGCTTTAACGTTCCCGAGGATCGGGGAACGGAACTCCGTCGACACAGGTAACCTTGATACTTTAGGGTGGAAACACGTTACGTAATTGGGACACCATAGTTGGCACACCGGCATCCGTACACAGCTGTTGTTCACTCTTCGATATGTAGGGCGGCAGTGTTACGCCCAGAGGTGCACGATATAATTACTCTGACAACTAAGGACAATGACTTAGACAATGACAGAATCACGAACAACTAGAATATGTACCACGTAAATTAAATGTCGATGTCCTGTCTTCGTTCTATCCGTATTGCCCTACGTTACCTATCCTAGTTAATTTATGTAAGTGTTGTGCAAGCAAGTGCCATCTGCTCGCCCGAAAGTAGTTCCATCGTGACGGTACACAATGAGAAAATAGACCAAAAATATTAATAACTGCTTTTCATAAATATAAATAACCTAATAATGTTTAAATAAATAAATATATTCCTTTCGTAAATCAAATAAAGAAATAATAGCTGATATAACGTACCGATTCAGGCGAGCGTCGTTTAGCAACTTTGTAAACACTCGCTTGCTGTATGCTAATGAGCCCAGACGACTGTTTGTCAATCATCTGACGTCACAGCACAGCGCGATGAAAAATCGATATTGTTTGCTGGCTTTGTATCGCTCCGCCGTGAATCATTTTTGGTACTCATTTCTCAACAAAAGGTAAATATATAAATACATACGAGAAACAAAAATATTAATACTTACAGCTTTGATGAATACATACTTTGACTAAATAAATATTTCATAAACACAATTAAGCAGTTTAATACGTCACGATAGGCACACTTCTCGCTTGCGATGTTGCTCTAGCTTGCACAAATTATCGTCACTACACAAATTAATCCCTAGTCTGGAGCTCGTGGATGAGTGGATTAGCTTGAACTTTGCGTCCAAGCTTCACTTCTGACAACCACAATTACCATTTACTGTGGGTATTAGCTTGGCGCTTTCATCCAAGCACCACTTTCTGACACCACAATTACCCTGGCCTGTCAACAACTCACTGACAGACATCATCGGGTACTTCTCTCACACCAATACAAGAATACTTGCAAGTCGTGTGGGAGGCAAAATACATAGTGCAATTTATTGCCATTGGCTTGCTACAGCAGTGAACAGTCGCTAATGAAACACATAACACTCTACCACAGAATCCTCTATCACAAATAGCTAACCACTATGCTACTTTCTATCTATGTAGTTACAACAAAACCCTAGCTCTATTCTAAACGAGGTGTACTCGACACGTCCTGTCTCCCGTCTGCCAATCTTTACTCCCGCCGGTACACACCACGCGGAGTCACCTTCACCTTGACGCGTGTTGCCTCACCTGGCACGCTTGATGGCAAACGTGTCATGTTGAGTGTCTACTCAACTTCTCCCGCTACCACGAGGCGTGATGCTTATCGTGGTTAGAGTGCTAACTCTCTGAACCACGCCTGCGTGTCTCATGAGGGAATGGTTAACCTAACCCTATTCCCTCATCTCCCCTGCCCTTGCCTCGGGCACAGTATCCCCTCATGGCCTCTTTAAGGTTACCTGCTCTTCCTGGCTGAGGGGATGTGTTCAAGTCTTTGACAACTTGTTTCAAGTTGTTATCATATTTAGTTATTTTTCTACAGCCATTTGTGACATGCTTATTAACTTACCCTCGTAGCTATCAGGATGTAATTCTCTGAGTTTATCTCTCTGGAGGTAGCTCTCTGAATGTAGCTGTCTGGATGTAGCTCTTTGAATGTAGCCCTTTGGGTGTAGCTCTCTGGGTGTGGCCCTCATGATATAGTTTTCTGAATACAGTTGTCATGCTGTGGCTGTCTAGATGTAGCTCTGTGAGTGTAGCTCTCTGGATGTAGGTCGTGTCTGGAAGCCCTGTGTTCATTTAAACATTGCATTGCTGGAGCAAGCTCGTATCAAGCTTACCCAAGGACAACACAGGCTACCACAGCAGCAAGGCATAAATACAGTTAGGTACGTTTAACTCCTGCCAAAATAAAAAAATGAGATATTCTAAACACATACACAATGTATGTATGTATGTACACAGATCCTTACAACTAACTCCACTACGGCAATACTCTTCCTGGGAATGATTGGTATAATCGGAGCGTCGTTTCGTTGTGTCGTAGTTTACTTATTTTTATTCATTTATTTATTTTTTTATTTCCCACTCCCCGTATGATTTACGTTTAGCGTAGTGAATGTGTTGTTCGTTCCTATTGTTATACCCTGCTGCAGACGTTACTTCTTTTATAAGAACATTAAGGCCGACATTGCAGAAATATTTGAAGATATGATTCAGTTAGGCTTCCATACCGTTTCCAGTCGGAACAACTTGTATATCTGTAAGCACGACCTTCGTAAGGGGACCCTTCCCGAGGTCTCCAACTCGTGAAAAATCGTGTATAGAGTTCATCATCATCATCAAATGCTCTGCCAGCTGCTGTATACGTTCATGTCTCTCCACAGATCTCGGGCGTTGGTGTTCTGGATCAACTCTGCTGATGATATTCCTTCATGCCACTGTCACAGTCCATCCAGCATACATGTATATTCTTTTGGTCTGTATATTCTCTTGGTCTGTCTCTGCCTCTCTTCCCCTTGATTTTTTTCAATTGTCACGGTGTTCTCCAATGCCTCTCTTCTCATCACATGACCAAATAAAGCTATTTATCTGTTTCTTATTGTAGTATATAATGTTCTAGTTTCATTAGCTCCTTAATAGCTTCACTATGGCAAACATTAATCTCAACGGGAAATCCAATGATAATATATATATATATATATATATATATATATATATATATATATATATATATATATATATATATATATATATATATATATATATATATATATATATATATATATAATAAAATAAAAATAAGTAATACTACGGTACAACGAATCGACGTTTCTATTATAATGCAGTTAATAGATGGACATAATAAATACAAGTGCTATATTATGATAGGAGACGCAAATATTCAAGACAATGGTAAACACCCTTCAGTTCTTGCTTATGAAGTTGAAGATGCACAATATGAAGGCCAGACAAGGCGCACTGACCAGACAACATTACGCTGGAGAAAATTGGCGCTATGGGAGATTTTGGAATAGAAATGATGACAGAATTTATAAATTGCATCTATACTAGAGGGTACATTCCTGATGAACTATTAAAATCCATCTTTACAGCTGTGAAAAAGAAACCACGCGCTTTAGAACGGGACATCATCGCAAAATAAGTCGTTTGAGTCACATGAGCAAGCTGTTACTAAGAATAATTATGAGAATAGTAAGAAAGAAGACTAAATCAGAATTAGTGATCAACAGTGTGGATTTCTTGCGGGAAAGGCACACAAAAATGTCATACACTGTGTGTGTGTGTGTGTATATATATATATATTCTCAGGACTAGTAGAAAAAGCTATAGAAATAAAACAGTTCTGTACTTATACTTCATAGACTACAGAATAGTGTTTGACAATGTTAAGCAAGAAAAAATAGTCAAACTACTAGAACAATTAAATGTTGATGGCCAAGATGTGAAAATTATATAGAACATACATCGGCAGCAAAATCATAAGAATAAACAACCATTTAGGAGCATATTAGTGCTTACAGACGGGCGTTAGAAAAGGAAAATCATTGTCTCCTAATTTGTTTTCATTATAGAGTGAACATATAATGAGATGTATAGACAATGTGCCAGGAATCCCGCCTGATAGTCATAATATAAACAACTTACGCTATGCTAATGACACCGTCTTGATAGCAACAAATCAGAACGAACTATAAGAAATGTTATACAGTGCTTACAGAAATTGACACAATGCGTCTCTGCTTGAATAACATGAAGACAAAGAGTGTTCAGAAATCAATGGCAAACTACAGCTAACTTCAGTTATGGTTGTAGATTATGTAGCAACAGTAATACACCAAATTAATTAATGTGCACTAGTCTAGTCCAATCAGAGATACGCTGTAGTATATGTTTTAGCGCTTTCATCCTCACACGGTTTCATTACAAATGCACAAGAGGGGACACAACCACTTTAAAAAGTCATGAGTATGCGACTTTCAAAGAGGCTAAATGCACTGTAAATATGGCCACTAAGGATGCTAGATTTCTCTAGCACGCTCAGGCCAAATGCCTCAGTGGGGAAGTGGTCAAGCCATCTGCCTCGCTCTCCGAAGGTTGTGGGTTCCATTCCTGGCTACGTCTTTCGGTATTACGAGTGCATTTTTATCGGAGCCTCCTGGGGTCGTCGCTGGAGCTATGGAGTTGGTGCTTTATGCTCCGCTTACGGCAGGCCGCCACTGGGAAAAGACCGAGCCATATGGGATAAAACCCTGTGCAATGAAGTCTATCCTGTCGACTTTTTTATGGCCAAATGTAAAAAAGAACGAGAACACACGTGCGTGGTGGTTGGGAATCAGAGGGAATAGTCAATAACACCGGCACGTATCACGTGGCACTGAAATTGATCCTAAATGACAAAGTCAAAACGTGATGGCATATAACAGCATGTAGGTCAGTAAAGTAGTAGCCCCTAGTACACGCCCTAGATGGTCTTGGGCCCAAGGTCGTAGCTCTATATTTGTTTAGACCAATCAACACTCGATGGCTGATGGGGTCCGTATCATGTCGGCAGCCTTGACTTCCCAGGACATGCTAAGCCGACCTGGAGATCCTGAGGATTGGAACGCATGACCACCACGTCGGTAGGCAAGCCTGCTAGCCACGACGCTATCGCATAAATGAATATGTTGCAAACAGAAAGTCCTAAATCCTTTTATGTAGGGTTCACGGACGTCCCGGTTTTCTCGGACAGTCCTGGTTTTTGATGAAATTATTCTTCTAAATGTTTTCGGGGCGCCTTTTTTGTCCTGATTTTTTTTTTTTTTTAACTGGCAAATGAAAACATTATTTAAATAGAAATGTTTCTAGATTTTACATCGTCGATTTCAAACCGTTTAAATTGTAACTGATATTAAGAGAAGAATTTGTCAAGCAAAAGCTGTATTTCAGAAAACATAATACAATATCTTATACAATAAGTCACTATCATTGAATTCTAGCAAGAGAGAGCTGATTAGGTTAAACAAAACTGAACGTGAATGAGGCACATATTGAAGAGCTTACGAAGCAATGAAGAAGTGGTTCTTGAAACGAATGTTGCGAATACCTTGGACTGCCAGATTAACTAACCGAAAGAAAGCGGAAGAGGCTAATGAAAGTAGAATACTATACACTAGAAAGAGACAAACAATGATATTTGGTAATTTAATGAGAGACAATGCATTAGAAAACTACTTGACGAATGAAAATCAGTAGAGGCAGAGGCAGACCGAGAGAAACGATACTGGATGGACTGGGTTGGTGCCATGCTGGAATATCATCAACAAATTTGATCAGGAACATTAAGCACGGTCAGAGGAGAGCGCCTATGCCTGTTGATATGTCACGTGATACTGACGATTATGAGTCGCAACATTAATTTCCTTATCTTTGATTCTAGAAGACACGTCCCTGTTTCTCAGGTACAAGATCTGGCAAGCTTACATTTATGTCATCAACATATTGAGGCTGTCTTTTGTTATAGGTTGGTTTATGGCAAAGGATTACTTTCTTTGCACTACAAATGATTGAAAACTTAGCTATTTGTGCGGTTTAAAAGAAGCAGTTTTATCCACCAGGCCAAACGACTCTGCAGAGAAACCACCGATCTGCCCACAGTTGGTATCCCCCTGAAAACTATACCAGAGCGAACTCCATGGAAAGATGAAAATAGACTATCACTACTGTGGTATATATTTTCGCAAGCCGTGAACGTCACTGTGGATATTCCCCGTAAGACAACAATTGGAGATTGACACCTCAACAGGGATAGTTTGTTCCACTTCTAAAGTCCTAAATTTACGACTCATTTTACGACAGTACGAAGCAACAGCGACATTCAATCAAAAAAAACTTGGACCGGAAAAAACTATATAAAAAGACGAACGACCGGAAAACTGCCTATTTACATCAACCATGCACGGGACAGAAAAGATCTGAGATAGTTGATGGAGTGAGGGCAGCCTTCCAAACGAATAGTAAAATGTAACATAGTTTTATTACTAAGAGGAGGAAATCCTCAGCCAACAAAGACATCGCATTCAGATTCAGAAACCTGTCGCCGAAGTGTTTGGAAACCATTAAAAAAAAAAAGGAAAAAAGAATGAAGATAAAACAATAATTTATTTTCATTTATATTAGTTTAAAAAGTGAGCTTTTATCCCAAAAAGAAGGATTTGTAAGTCAATGTGTTGTAAACCACGTGATTAGTTCTTAAAAAGTTAATTTAGTGAAATTAAATAATATATTCAGTTATCATAGTCTATGGGTAAACTGTCCATTAAGACAACCACAATGGGTTTTATTTTTCTCCCAGCTAAACAACTTATTTAATGTATAAGAATTAGACCTAATTGTACATTAAATTGCTTAAGTAATTCAACTCAGTCAGTAGTGATTTAGAAGTTGGTGAGTAACTTAAAATTTAAGAAGCTAAGTATACTTAATGCAATGGTAAGAAAACTATTTTAAATGTGCCAACACTGGTAAGAAAAATTAGTGTAATGTGTAATAAGTCAAGTAGATTTTTGATACATGAGCACATGAAAAGACAGGTAGTTTTTTTTTTTTTCTTATTCCATAAGCACAATGAGAACCAAATAGATTCTTATAGGTATCATAATTTGTGTGATGGGTTAAAGCAAACATATGGTGAGACAAATGTATTTCCAATGTTGTTAAACATGTGGAATTAATATTTGTGCCACATAATAATGCTTAGCCAACCGTCATGCAAGAATGGTTAGGATTGATAATGTAAGTTGGCACCTTGCAGTCTTGACAGACCAAAGTATGTGAGTTGGAATGTGGCCAATATTCCATCACAATGCCTAGGCAGAGCTTCAGAGAAACATGTGGTGCCCAAACGACATGATCTCTCTCTCTCTCGGCCTAACCTTGTGTTGTCCAGAGGAATGGGTAACCAATACGTCTGGCACAAGATAGGCTGCAGACGCTGGCGGCGCAGCGTCAATCTTCTGAGGAATCATAATGAATGAACGTGAATGAGTATATCACATAAATATATGAGAGCATGTGGGGATCCATGTATAAAATCATTATTGCTACACATGAGGAAGCATCCTTTGTGAATCACATAAGTATGCCTAATGATCACATAAGTCTATGTCATTGACAAGAATGCCTGTGTCATGTGAGATTTCATTATTGTTAAACAGATGTGAATGTATATCATTTGTAAAAACACAGCAGTGTGCTTAATTATCATACAGGAAAATATTATAATTTCTGATGAAAGATGGGAATGATTGAGATTTCATTGTGATGTCAATGGTGTTAATATTTAAAGTTATCATTGGGTAATCAAATAAGTATAATTACTTATCTTACATGCAAGTATGAATGATTTCTGATGAATGAGTGAAATGATCATCCATGCACATATGAATATTATGTCTGAGAATGAGTGAATAAAGTGAAATGCTAAGAGGAGTATAAGCTAACAGTCAATATCATGATAGAAAGCAACTTGATGTATAATGTCCTGCCTATCACAAGAGAATATGTTCAGCATAACCCAAACACTAATTAATCATTTAGTGCATTCCAACGCATGACAACACTTTGTATTATATATAACGTATGGTACCATCATCTCGGTTTGTGCCCTAAGCACGACACAACCCATAATACATCACGCATACTACAATTATCTGGCTTTGTATCTGAAGCAAGACACCACTTTGTATTTCATGTCACTCCTGTTACAACACATGATCTAGTGTCCTGATGATTGTAAGGATAATGAGGATAATGATTGTAATAACAATGATAATGATGATGATTGTAATGAAGAAGATGATTGTAGTGATAATGATGATGATGATGATAATGACATAATGATAATGATGAGAATGATGATGATGATTGTAATGAAGAAGATGATTGTAGTGATAATGATGATGATGATAATGACATAATGATAATGATGAGAATGATGATGATGATTGTAATAACAATGATAATGATGATAATGAGAATGATGATGATAAAAGAAGTACAAGCATATTACAGACACGGTGAAGAGGAGAGAATATACTCGCCTTAAAACTGTTGATTATAAAAGAATTCACCTGAATAGTATACAAGAATTGATATAATGATGTACTTATATTGCTTATAGGCAACTACTCATTGCAATAGTGAATGATTTTAAAACTCCTCAACGTATGAGACCCTTTTTCTTTAATGGAAGAAGATGTAGAGAAGATAACTAGGTACAGCAGAGGATGGTAAACATAGTTGTCAAATTCCAAATAAATCAAGATATTATTCAACCTGGAAACCATGAGGACATTCTTAGGTGAAGATAAAACTGCACACCTGCTAGTCTACACCTTGAACACCTTGTAATTGAAGATTGGATGGAGAACAACCAGTTATGTTGTAGATAACTATTTTAGAGCATCAAGATTTTTTACCCTCCACTATTTATTTTCCTAGGATCACAATTTATGTATTTTCTTTGTTGTTTTTTCTTGAAAGGTACAGCATTTAACTTTCTGATGTTCATAGTGATGATATCATTAGATGTATGTTGATTGCTGAAATTTCAGATAGTGGCTAAGTACCGCTAAATCCAGATCTGACTAGGTTGAATGCAGGACTTGTTAAAGGTAGCAGCTTGATTGAATATAGATCCAGGCTTGACTTTTCGTTTGTGGGTGAAGTATCTGGACAAACTGATGCAGAACAGTATCCCAAACAGAACTCACCTGCAAGCAGTTTCCTAGTCCAGTAATAGAGGTAACTTAACTGGAGTGTAGGGAAACACAAATACTATCCGATACCCAGGGAGATAATTAACAATCAGTAGGAGAACTTAATCAACACAAGCTCAAGGAGTTGGTGGCATTAGGAATCCAGTCACCCTGAAGTACAACTGTTTATAAGCAGGTTCAGACAGTCTATCCCAAATGAAATGAAAGTATGTCATTAAAATGTATATTTCAGGCATCCAGGAATATGAAATATATTTTACCTGTATGAACCCACATTGATGTATAATAACAGTTGAAATTGATGTTGTTGATGTATTAAATGACCATAATTCATGTTTATGTTTTAATAAATTATGTAAGAGGTCATTTCCTCCTTTGAGTGTTTTCTTGTCGTGTCAGTAGTTCAATAAGACACACCCTAGATATTAATCAATTAGCTGAGAGAAGAGAGGCAAGGAACCCCCCAACAAGATAGTGTTGGCCTTCAGGAAACGTTACATTATTCCCTGGATGAATTCCTTGGTTCTCCGGAACTCTACATATTAAATCAAGCATTTGAGCCAGTGCTAGCTTAATTGATTATAACGGGCAGGATCACATTGAGAAAGAGGAACTTAGTATCCTTTATTTCATTGGGGTTGAGCCATCAACTATACATCCAACAACTACAAATCCAGACAAAAGTGAGAGGAATATTTGAGAAGGAATAACAGAACAGTGTACAGTGCAGTACAGCCACTCTCAGCTTCCTTGATGAAGAAAACCCACAGGACCTCTGGATCCGAGTCTACACAGATGGGTCAGCACAAAATGCTGTTCGAAATGGAGGAGCGGGAGTATACATAGAATACCCAAATAATACTTGGGACACGACCAGAGTACCAACAGGAAAGTACTGAAATAACTATGATTCTGAAATTGAGGCAATCAAGATAGCCACAGAGAAATTATTAAATACCAGCCATGGTACACAACCTGTGGTGCTATTGACAGATGCAAAATTAGTACTCGAGACGCTCCTGTCTGAGAAATTGCCAGAACTAAGGACACGTCTTTCTGAACTTAGCAGTCAGCATAAGATCACCATACAGTGGATGCCATCCGACTGTGGAATACCTGGAAACGACAGAGCTGATCGAATGGCTAAGGAAGGAGCAAACGAAGAACAGCCTGATGTGCTCGTTACATACCACTAAAAGAAAAGAATGATCAAATCAGTCAGAAAGCCACCAACACCTGCTCAAGACGACTACCACATTATGGACAGACCAGAACAAGTCATTATTCTGCGCCTCAGAACAGGACACAGTAGATTACGCAACCACATTTATACAAAATTCAAGATTGGTGAATCAGCAGAGCACATACTCCAAGACTGCCCAGATTGCCACATATCCAGGCAAACCTTCTGGCCTAGAGAGACGACAGTGGAAGATAAACTCTATGGACCGCTGAGTGAACTAGAAAAGACAGTTATATTCATACAAGATACGGGACGCAGAGGTGTTTCCAAGGCACCAGGGCCGGGTTATATACTGGCCAAGACCTATTGACGCGTCCTCGTCGAGCGTCCTGGGCAAAAGGTCCCTTCGGGGTCCTGGCTAAAGTCAGTAGGATCGTCGATTCCTCCGAAGTCGGAGAGTGTCTGCCTGTACGGCGAGGAACCACCAGTCTGCACACCAGTAAGCCAGACATGGGACAACGGATACTCACTCAAACCTCAGGTCCTAAATGACATCACTCTGATATTGGACAACAGTATGCCTTCATCCGACATACAGGACTTCGCGTTGGAGCTCAAGCCAACGAACACAAGCAAGCAAGCACACAAGAGACAACATTGCAGTTATAGACATATTTCAAGCGAACGAAAGAAGAAGTAGAAGAACACCATAAATTAATTAGAGATATTAGACGTAGATAGTGGAAATTGTTTGGACACATTATCAGGGGGCAGAAAATTTACAACGTAGTGACATCTGGTACATTTGATGGGAAATGTCTAATTGTTATTACCTCCATCTAAATTCTTGTTATTTCAGGCTCTCTAGAACTTCGCCGTCTCTGTGGCGAAGTATTTACGAATGCAATTCGTAATCCCGCATACCGTAATCGAAGCACAGTTGCGGGCGATTTGGAAGCAGACCGCCTTGCGATAGTTTTCATACTACGGATTGAGTGCCTGTCGCTCAGAAAGCAAGGGCAAACTACTAATGTAAACTTGCCCAGAAATCACAAACAACCAAAAAAAAAAATGCTACGTCCTTCAAAAGTTATGCAACTAACTTTTTAATTAGGACTTCTATAGGCATTTCTTTTTGTTTCCATGAAATACGTTCTACTCTTACGTATATAAACACTTGCAGCTCTTATTGCCTGTCTACAAATATGCATGCACCCGATGGCATGCCTGTCCTGTGCAAAACTTGACCCCAATATGTGTCTTTATCACAAACCAGATGTCCTGTCTCTAGTGATGTCGTGTGTAAATTATACATCACCGCTTGAAAGCATGTATGGTGTCGTCTTTCTATTCTCCGCCTCCATGACACAATCCCTCCATAATTATCGTTTCTATACTTTCATCAAATACAGATATCTATGGACAGTCATGAACGCCTACGCCAGCCGGCATGGCAATTGATGACGATGATGATAATGATGATGATGATGATGATGATGATGATGATGATGATGATGGTAGTCTCATGTCTTTTTAAACATCCAAAATATGTCATTGTCCTCATTCTTGTTTTGACTGATCAACCAAGCGTCTTCAATACTGAGATTTTGGTGGACAGATCTGTTTGTTCTCCTCTCAGTCTAATGAATGTTACTTCTGTAATACTTTCTTCTGTAACATTTACATTAAAGGCGGATATGTGCTTTTCAGCCGAGGTGTTACATATCAAAGGTTCGCACACACGCACACACACGCGCGCGCGCATGCACACGCATATGCACACGCATGTTACCACAAGAGGCGTGCACGAAGGTGGACACGGCACTGAAAGCACCATTGGCACGAACATGCACGGGACAGTGGAGCTGGCAAATGATTGATGGAGAGTCTGCTCGCTGGTCTGTGATGACAGCGACGTTCTGCAGTGGGTCTAGCAAGAGCCATCACCTTCTTTGGACAACAATCCCTTTCACATTAATATCCTATGTGTGCCTGACTCGCTCGCAGGGTTTCTAATCTGAACCAGGCAATGGACCCTAATGTAACTTCACCTCTGGGGGCTGAACGGGGTAGGGGTAATGACATACTCGAATGGACCTGCCACGTGACCACTGTTGTAAAGTCTGTTTTTTAGCTTCTATTTTCTGTTGTCTTTTGTGTGTTTAGCTTCTATTTTCTATAGTCTGTTGTATGTATAGCTTCTATTTTCTGTTGTATGTTGTGTGTTTAGCTTCTATTTTCTGTTATCTTTGTGTGTTTAGCTTCTATTTTCTGTTATCTTTTGAGCGTTTAGCTTCTATTTTCTATTGCCTGTTGTATGTATAGCTTCTATTTTCTGTTGTATTTTGTGTGTTTAGCTTCTATTTTCTGTTATCTTTTGTGTGTTTAGCTTCTATTTTCTGTTATCTTTTGAGTGTTTAGCTTCTATTTTCTGTTATCTTTTGAGCGTCTATTTCTATTGTCTGGTTGCATGTATAGATTCTATTTTTATGTTATCTTTTGTGTGTTTAGCTTCTATTTTCTGTTATTTTATGTGTTTAGATTCTATTTTGTATTGTCTATTATATGTGTAGCTTCTATTTTATATTGTCTATTGTGTGTTCTGACATCAACTTGGTACGCTGACTGCTGTTATTCTATCTGCTCCAATCCATACAGGCTTTCATGCCTTTAGCTTTTGTAGAACAATGTTGTTTCTCTTTACCTCCTCCTCCCCCCCCCCCCCCACCCCCAAATCACGCTTCCGTCGTCCGTCAGCAGCCAAACCTACACATATCACAGCGTGAATTCCATGCGAGATCCGACCAAGTAGAATACTCCACCACAAAGACAAATCCCCGGGACAAGTAACTGTGCCCCGCAGCTCAGTACATGCGGTTATGATAAATGATGTACACTTACCAGCCACTTCTACAACCAACCTTTCTAACGCAACAGCCATGCTGCATCAAATTAAACAGACGGTGTTTCGTATTAACCGTATTACAACAACCTGACAATGACAAGTAATTCCCACAGGCGACGTGCCCAAACTGTGGTTTACTTAATAGTCACTGTATCAGCGATAACAATTAGAGTTAGTATTCTCCAGGGGCCCCAAAGCACTTGGCGGATTCTGTTAGACATGTTGGGGCCAACGGATTCTGTTTGAAATCAAGACAAGCAATGGGGGACTGTAGCTTCAGATCTCGCGAGATGGATGTAGTGAAATGTCATCTTGTCAACTCCCCACGTGATAGTGTTGTCATCAAGATTTATCTATAGCGGGCTGTGCCGTCTGAATATGGACGGCCGCCAAATGGATGGTGTATAAATGGAAATCAGAGCTATCGACGAGTTGTGGCTTCTGGGGGACTGTTGTTCGTTTCTTTTAATTATTAAACGGTATCATCCTGTGGCAGGTTATGTGCACAGCGTCGCTCTCATCGCCGGACGAGATCTCTTGCTATTTCTCGTTGTGGGTTCAAACCCACGTCCAAGCGAAATATTATCCACAACATGGATGCCGTATCCAGACTTATAAATTGGATATTAGAAATTTGTCTGGAGGATAAGGTGGCCGGCGTGACACTGTTCACAGCAGCCATCGAATGCCGTTTGGTCGAGCCATTGTGTGGTGAATAGTATCTCGCTTGGGGTGGGGTTGTATCCATAACGAACTGGCCGGCATGCGAGTGTACTATAAAAAAAAATAGTCTATCCAGAAATGAATGCCTTCATTCACGATGAATTATTTTGAAAACTGTCTGTTGCAACGTTATGACATTTTTCCTGCCGTCTTATATTTACCCCCACCCAAGGAATGTGTCTTTGATAGGTCCAAAAGCAACTTAAATCATGGAAAGCGGTGACATTTCTTTGATGTTTTGGTGAAAAACTAGTGATTTCTCGCTAACAAACTTGTTTTACAGTAATTTTCCGCCAGTTCGTATGACGACACAAGGCTCTACGCGAGGCATTTGTCATAAGGCCAATCCTATGAACCACGAGAAAATTAACTATTCAACGCTAATGTTTCCGTGCGAAGAGGTAATACATTTAATAACATGGACTTCATCTCTGTCCCGTAAATTATATACCGCATATGAACAAACTTTGAAATCTGCTGTACAATCTCCAGAACAAAAATTATTTTGTTGGGTGGACATAATGATAAGGTTATATGCTAAATCTCATCATTTTCCCTCAGTTAGTTACTGAGATATGGAATTTTATATTGGAGCAGACAAAAGTAAGCAGACTATAACATCAATATCACCACCACTTCTTTCGTTTCATATAGGGTGTATTTTTAATGACTGTGCAGGGTAGAGAGGCAGAGGCAGACCAAGAGAAATGATGCTGGGTGGATTGCGACGGTGGCATGGAGGAATATCAACAGCGGAGTTAATCCAGAAAAACCAAAGACCGAGATCTGTGGAGAGTCATAGGCGCCTACGCCAGCCGGCATTGCACTTGTTGATGTTGATGTGCAGTGTTTGAAAATATTGTTGATCCAAGTTGTGTATTCACCCTTTGTACAGTTCATGCAACATAATAGGTAAATACAAA
>JACEFZ010010256.1:0-72479 GCA_014155875.1 Cepaea nemoralis | reverse complement strand
TTTACACAGGGTACCTACCCAGTTGAGACAGACATTTACAAACAAAACATTTACACAGGGTACCTACCCAGTTGAGATGGACGAAAGTATAGATACCTGTGATCAAGATTTGCATAGGATAATTACCAAGTTGAGACAGCACATTTACAAACAAATGTGATGAAGATTTGCACTGAGTAATCACCCAGTTGACACAGCACAATCACAGACAACAATTTACACAGGTAAGTATCCAGCTGAGAAGCAAAATTATATACAACTGTGATCAAGATTTACACTGGGCAATTACCCAGATGAGATAGAATAATTACAGACATTTGTGATGATGATTTAGAAAAAAAAATTGCACATGTAGAGACAGCACAATTGGAGAAACTGTGATCACGATGTAGACCGGGTAATTACCCAGTCGAGATAGCACAACTGCAGACAACTCAGATCAAGATATACACCAGTCAATTATAGTCTCAAGAGAACAATTGGAGATAAATACGATCATGGTACAAACCAGGAATTACCAAGCCAAGACAGCGCAATTGCAGAAACTGTGATCACGATGTATATCGAATAATTACCCTGTCGAGATAACATAATTGCAGACAACAGAGATCGAGATATACACCAGTCAATTACCATCACAACAGCAGATCAATGCGATCAGGACCAGGAATGACCAAGCCAAGACAATTATGACCATAAACAGCACAGGAAGTAAAAACAGCATAACCTACTGACCTCTGATGTAGATTTCGGAGACTGTTTCCCATCGCTCCGGATTGTCCAGCTCTACTTGCACGTTCGGCTTAAAGTACTGGAATTTATCTCGTGTTAAGAAGGTTTTTGGTGGTCCTTCAAAGGAACTTGCTAAAAAATGTGTAGGTTCTTTGTGTAAACAATATAGCAAGTTTACCTAAATAATATTCTAATTTAATTATATCGTTACCAGAGGTAAGTATGGGTGAATGGACAAGAGCGCTCGCTCTTAAATTTCTGATGTGCTGATGGCGAGGTAGAGAGTTCAACTCCTACACTGGTCAACTGGACTAAAATGTTGACTTTCCGTCCTTGACTTGGGGACATAAATTACAAGTATATCAGAAGTCGGAATGGGTTCGCCTGATGGCAAGGGACACTCGTAACAGGGAAAGCAAACCCACTCACAAAATCTTTCCAGTATGGACTACGCTAGAGTTTAAAGTGAGCAAACAAAAAATAATATCATTTCCATGTGGCAATTCCATTGTACAATGTTGCTATCAGCATGACCTACCAGAAAGACTCTCAATCATTTGCGAGTTACATTCCTTGGGGGTCTATCTGGCCAAGTGATTAAATCATTTGTCCCAAGCTCAGAAGGTTGTATGATTCTTTTTTGGACTCTGTTGATCTACCCATTCTTCTGAACTATACACTCAATTCAAACAGGCCGCGACCACATCTGCCTTATGATGCACCAATGCCCCACCAAGTGGTACAGACCCAACCAATCTGTCCGCCTGCTTGTTTCCCACCACACCAGCATGTTCTGGGGAAAAATCCAACAGATGATCTCTATTTTAGACGGTTGAATGGAAGCCTGCCACTCTGCCTGAAGCAAGCCTGTCTTCACCATTTCTCATCATACTTTGTGAGTCCATTGTCTCATGCCCAGTGTGCTTTCAATGCTCTGTGCCCACCACCATGGTCATTGACCTCTGTCTCTTCTTCTGGGAACCAATAAAGGACCCTTTTACAAGTAATGGCAAACTACTGAATACAAACTTGCCAAGAAATAAAAACAGTCCAAAGAAAACTGAGGACGAATGCAGCCTACTTTAAAGGATACGCAACTAACTTATAAGCCTTAAGGTGAATTGGCCATATAGTTATGGACCCATAGTTTTATGGTCCAATCAACCCTAGGTGGGTGATGTGGTTAGTATCAAACCAGCCACCTTCACTTCCCAATGCATTTCCTGGCCCCTGTTTTAGGCTGAATCAACCTATGGGTCAAGGTCAGTTTGACAAAATTTGACTCCACCTCGATGCTGGCCAGCTCTGTGGTGAAGGGGTTAAGGATGCAGTTTGTAATCCTGCATACTGCGTTCAAAACATAGTTGAGGGCAATTTGGCAGCAGACCGCCTCATGCTAGTTTTTTAAATTAAATGGTATGAGTGCCTGTCGTTCAGAAAGCAATGGCAAACTACTGAATGTAAAACTTGTCCAGGAATCATGAACAGCCAAACAATGCTGGGGTTGACTGCTACGTCCTGTAAAGGATATGCAACTAACTTGATGCATGTATCTTGATGGAAGGAGGTCTGGAACTGGAACTGGAAGAATGATGATTGATCTTCTTCTGTGATGGATGTTTCTGGTCCTCACTCACTTCTTCTGTGTAAACTCGACTCGTCTCAATTGAATTAAAGATCGCTAACCAAAAAGCATGTTGTTGTCTAGGTGGATAATGAATCTGAAGCTACGACTTCAACCAACTAGCCGTTGGGCTCACAGGCACGCAATAAAAGGCACAGACATGGTGGTCTTTGAAATAAACTCAACAAAGTTGTTTCTTTAGTAGTCAGACTTCAACGAAGAAGGTTTATTATTCGCAGTGCTGTATCGCCATAGGCAAAGTACAATATCCCAGCAGCTGGCCAAAGCTCCCTTTGTATTTCTGAGGCCGGTTTGTCACCATCCCACCGCTGGCCATATGTGCAAAATGCGTGTAAATGTTCAACTGACCTTTCCTCAAAACCTTTCCTCTCATTCTCTACTCCCTGACACTGTGTTTCAAACTAACACGGCCTGTTTGGTGTAAGTAATGTATCCCTGAAGCATGTGCACTGTCTATTTTTCCATGTGTAAGCCCTAGCCATTGACGTGTGAGTTCTAATATTGGATCTAACGGTTTCTGGTACAGTTACCATTGACTTCTCTGAGGTGTACTTGTTCCTAAACAAAAGTGGTGTCTGTCTTGTGTGTTGTGCCTAAAGTGAAGTTGCTTACTCTGTGTTGTCAGTTGAAGCAGGCCTGCAGACATGTCTTTCTTATGCGTCTAATCTTAATGTTTTCTGGTGCGTGAAATATTATTTATTTAGCATCTATTCTTATTTATATGCATGTGCAATTTACTAATCTATTTCTATGACATGACAGAAACAATGAAAGGAAAATGAAAAAAATGAACAAAATGTGCTACTTATCTCAGAATCCCTCAAAAGAGGAATGAAGAAAAAGCAGAAATTAAAAGAAAAACCTCACACAAACCTCCATGATCACTTTGCTCTATTTCCACGTCTGTCTCAGGACCTGGTGTTTGGTGCTTCTTATCTCCCTTTTTTTCAATCTTTATCTCACTGCCGGGCATTGGCTGTGCAACGATGACTTTAGGGCGAAGTATAACAGAAGGTATGTAGGGCATCTGTTTACGCTTACATACCATGTTGAAGTCCAACTGAAAGTTCCCGCTGCATTTGTATGGCTCTGTATGACATATCAAAATTAACAATCATTATTAACTCTTATGATGGGAAAGATGTGTGGTTAAAAAAAAAAGGCGAAGATAGTTAAGTTAGTTTCATATTCTTTATAGGACGTCACAGTCAACCCCAGCATTTTTAGTTGTTTGTGATTTCTTGGCAAGTATACATTTAGTAGTGCGCTATTGCTTGCTGAATGACCGGCACTCATACCTTTGCTAATAGGATAATGGAAACCAAAGTAAGACGTCTGCTTCCAAATTGCCCGCAGCTGTGTTTCCAACATGGTATGCGGGATTATGAATTGCATTTGTAACCTCTAGGCCTAAGATGGTGGGAGGGAGGAATAACATTAATAGAATGAATCCAGAACACCAGGGGTGAAGATTTGTGGAATTTGTGGAGACATGAATGCCTACACTATTTGGCAAGGTGCAAGATGATGATGATGATTATCTCTTAAAGGACATTTCAGAATAATAGATAGATCAAGGCCTGAAGAGAATGGTGCTGCAGGGAGTGACCAGAGAATCTGGCTGACATTCAAGGTCAGATGGACACAAAATCAGACTGCTACTGGTACTGTTAGCATTGGGGCTCTTCACTGGCTGTTGAAGATGAGTACAGAGCACATAGGAGAATGTTCCTAGTGCTATGATGTTGGTTCTTGATTCAGCTTTACCTCAGGACATAGGATTTCCCAATGTATTGTTCTGCTTGAATTATTTTATATATTTTTTTTTAAAAGTTGCATATCCTTTACAGGACGCTGCAGTCAACACCAGGATTTTACTGCCGTTGTTGATGTCGTGGCGAGTTTTACGTTCAGTAGTTTGCCATTGCTTTCTGAATGACCGGCTCCCATACCAACACATTAAAACCAGCTAGACACGGTCTGCTGCCAAATCAGTCATGTGTTTAGAACGCAGGTAAGTGGCATTATGAATCACGTCTGCAATGCCATCGCCACGGAGACCCCTTTGAACATTGTACTTATTATTTAGAGATTTAAATCAGTTTTTTCATGATTGCTTGCTTAAAACTATACTGCTCTAATACAGTTATAAAAAACATTTAAAAAGTATAACAAGGAGGAAAATGAAACAAAGAGTTAATGAAAGTTCATCAGCGACATCTATGCCATACTGATAAGTGTGGCTGGTCATGGTTCGCCATACTACACAATCTAGTTTACTCATACACTATTATATTATACAGAAAAAGTTCTGTAGAAAAGACCATGTGTTGTCCATGCAGCATGATCCCTCTCTCCGTCTATCTAGTTTACTCATACACTATTATATTATATAGAACCAGTTCTGTAGAAAGGCTCTGCATCTTGAAATATGAATGAACAAATTAAGACAATTTTGGGATTGATTGATTGATTGATTCAGGAACCGACATCACAGCAATGGATACGCAGTTTCTGAGATAAATGTTGAGAATGCACTGGACAGCCACAGTAAATCATGACTGCCTGGAAATAGCTCTTCTTCTTCTTCTTCTTCTTCTTCTTCTTCTTCTTCAGCTTTCCGAGCCATTGAGGTTCTTTGCTGCAAATACAATCCGTCTCCATTCGTCTCTTTGGTGGACCTTCTCTTGCCAGTCGTTGATTCCAAGTGCTTGTAGGTCTGTACATGTGTTATCTCTCCACCGTCTTCTTGGTCTACCTCGGGGACTACGGTCATTTATTTCCTGAGTGTAAGCGAGTTTTGTTTCCCTATTATCTTCCATTCTTTCTATATGCCCCAGCCACTGTAGTCTATTAGCCTTCATGATACCAGTGATTAGCGGGGACTTAAACAGATCATAAATGTCTTTGTTACTTCTTCTTTTCCACTCTCCACTTTGTGTATCCCTAATGGGTCCAAAGATGCGTCTTAAAATTTTGTTCTCAAAGGTTTGTAACAAGGCTTCGTCTCCTTTCGTTGTACTCCAGGTTTCAGAGCCATACAGCACAACTGGTCTGATCAGTGTTTTGTATATTGTGATTTTGGTGTTACGAGATAGCGCCTTTGATTTTAGTAGATGCTGTAGTGTATAGTATATCTTATTTCCAGAGTTGATTCTAGTTTGTATTTCTTCCCTTATGATGTTGGAGCAGTTGAAGTTTGTACCCAGGTATTTGTATGTTTCCGTTCTTTTAATGGTCATATTATCTATTTGTATGTGGCCAGAGTTTTTAGCCATTCCGTCTCTTGAAATTATCATACATTCTGTCTTATCTTGGTTGATAACCAGCCCCATCTGTTGGGTTTTTTCCTTTAAGTGAGTCAATATTTCCAATGTCTTTTGTTCACTATCTTCCTTACAACTTTCTCTAGAGCCAGATTGAAGAGTAACGGCGATAGTGCATCACCCTGTTTCAAGCCAGATGTTATTTGGAAGGGGTCTGATTTCCTGCCTTTATATGTTACTATATTATAAGTATCTTCCATGCATAGTCTGGTCATGTTGATTAACTTCCTTGGTATTCCAAATTCCTGCATAGCATTCCATAGACTATTCCTATGGACACTATCATAAGCCTTTTTAAAATCCACAAAAATGTTATGGAGATCTCTTTTATATTCCCAATGTTTCTCAGCTATTTGTCGTAAGATAAATATCTGATCTATTGTTGATCTGTTTTGTCTAAAACCCGCCTGGTAGTCACCTAATATGTCTTCTGAATATGGTTTTAGTCTATTTAGTAATACTGCGGATAGTATCTTATAGCTTGTGGACAGTAGTGATATTCCTCTATAATTTCCACATTGGAACTTGTCTCCTTTCTTAAAGATAGGTATCAATAATGACTCTTTCCAGTCATGGGGTAATTCTTCTGTCCTCCAGATTTTTATTATTAGTTCGTATAGCTTTAGATGTAATGCATGGCCACCTGCCTTTATAAATTCAGCAGCAATTCCATCAGTCCCAGTTGCCTTATTGTTTTTAAGTCGTGTGATTACATATAGGATTTCTTCAAATGTAGGTTCTTCAATTTGTGGTTCGCATGTTAGAACCTCTTCCTGTGGGAAAATGTTACTTGGAGCTTCACAATTTAGTAATTCAATAAAATATTCTTTCCATGTGTTGCACATTTCCTCATTGGTATTTATCATATTCCCATGTTTGTCTTTTAAACCATATGTGTTTTGTTGGTGCCCTCGTTTAATTGACTTCAGTTCTTTAAAAAATTTTCTGGATTCATTTTTCTGGTGATTAGTTTCCATATCTTTGATTATATTACTCATATATTCTCGCTTCTGCTGTCGGACTATAAAGATGGAAATAGCTCATGAAAGTAAAATATTATACACAATTATAAGAAAGAGACAATGTTCTACAACTATAAGATAAAGACAATGTTCTACAACTATAAGATAAAGACAATGTTCTACAACTATAAGATAAAGACAATGTTCTACAACTATAAGATAAAGACAATGTTCTACAACTATAAGATAAAGACAATGTTCTACAACTATAAGATAAAGACAATGTTCTACAACTATAAGATAAAGACACATGTTCTACAACTAATAAGATAAAGACAATGTTCTACAACTATAAGATAAAGACAATGTTCTACAACTATAAGATAAAGACAATGTTCTACAACTATAAGATAAAGACAATGTTCTACAACTATAAGATAAAGACAATGTTCTACAATCTATAAGATAAAGACAATGTTCTACAACTATAAGATAAAGACAATGTTCTACAACTATAAGATAAGACAATGTTCTACAACTATAAGATAAAGACAATGTTCTACAACTATAAGATAAAGACAATGTTCTACAACTATAAGATAAAGACAATGTTCTACAACTATAAGATAAAGACAATGTTCTACAACTATAAGATAAAGACAATGTTCTACAACTATAAGATAAAGACAATGTTCTACAACTATAAGATAAAGACAATGTTCTACAACTATAAGATAAAGACAATGTTCTACAACTATAAGATAAGAATGTCTACAACTATAAAAGACATGTTCTACAACTATAAGATAAAGACAATGTTCTACAACTATAAGATAAAGACAATGTTCTACAACTATAAGATAAAGACAATGTTCTACAACTATAAGATAAAGACAATGTTCTACAACTATAAGATAAAGACAATGTTCTACAACTATAAGATAAAGACAATGTTCTACAACTATAAGATAAAGACAATGTTCTACAACTATAAGATAAAGACAATGTTCTACATCTATAAGATAAAGACAATGTTCTACATCTATAAGATAAAGACAATGTTCTACAACTATAAGATAAAGACAATGTTCTACAACTATAAGATAAAGACAATGTTCTACAACAATAAGATAAAGACAATGTTCTACAACTATAAGATAAAGACAATGTTCTACAACTATAAGATAAAGACAATGTTCTACAACTATAAGATAAAGACAATGTTCTACAACTATAAGATAAAGACAATGTTCTACAACTATAAGATAAAGACAATGTTCTACAACTATAAGATAAAGACAATGTTCTACAACTATAAGATAAAGACAATGTTCTACAACTATAAGATAAAGACAATGTTCTACAACTATAAGATAAAGACAATGTTCTACAACTATAAGATAAAGACAATGTTCTACAACTATAAGATAAAGACAATGTTCTACATCTATAAGATAAAGACAATGTTCTACAACTATAAGATAAAGACAATGTTCTACAACTATAAGATAAAGACAATGTTCTACAACTATAAGATAAAGACAATGTTCTACAACTATAAGATAAAGACAATGTTCTACAACTATAAGATAAAGACAATGTTCTACAACTATAAGATAAAGACAATGTTCTACAACTATAAGATAAAGACAATGTTCTACAACTATAAGATAAAGACAATGTTCTACAACTATAAGATAAAGACAATGTTCTACAACTATAAGAAAGAGTCAATGTTCTACAACTATAAGATAAAGACAATGTTCTACAACTATAAGATAAAGACAATGTTCTACAACTATAAGATAAAGACAATGTTCTACAACTATAAGATAAAGACAATGTTCTACAACTATAAGATAAAGACAATGTTCTACAACCATAAGAAAGAGTCAATGTTCTACAACTATAAGAAAGAGTCAATGTTCTATTACTATAAGAAAGAGACAAGGTTCTTTGGTCACATAATGAGATGAGAAGCATTGGAGAACATTGTAGCAACTGGAAAGATCAGCAGTAAAAGATGCAGAGGCAGACAAAGAGAAATTATCTGGGTGACCTAAGATCGTGGCATGGAGGAATATCACCAATAGAATTGATCCTCTAACGTCCTAAGAAACCCCTGGGAAGGTTAACCCGGTCAAGAAATGCCTGCAAAAGTCGGATGTGTCTGCCTAACGGCACAAGAAAACAGCTCTGCTGTAAACAGGCACAACGCAATCACAGTCCGGAAAAAAAACCACTCCGGATTAACGCAGCAGAAGAAGAAGAAGAAGAAGAATTGATCCAGAACAACAAGGACTGAGATCTGTAGAGAGACATGAAGGCTTTCACCATTTGGCAGAGCACATACTGATGATGATGATAATGATGATGATTATGATGATAATGTTGATTATGATGATGATGATGATGATGATGATGATGATGATGATGATGATGATGATGATGATGATGATGATGACCATGATGATGACCATGATGATGATAATGATGATGGTGATGTTGATTATAATGATGACAATGATGATGATAATGAAGCCATACACATCATTGTGAGCTAAGAGGCAGCAGAAGAGAGTGCTGGCATACTCTGCCTTACTTCCTGGATGCTGATGTAGTTGAAGGGTTTAATGCACCCACTCTTGAACTTTCTCAGGTGACCATGGTAGGGTGTTCATTGTGCACGCTGGTCAGTCTAACTTAAATGTTTACTTCTCGTCCTTGACTTGGGGACATAAATTACAAGCACCTCAGAAGTCGGAGAGGTGAGGGACACTGGTAATAGAGAAAGCCAACTTAAAGGTAAAAATCAGTCTAATGCACTCCCTAGTAGTAGCGACTACTAGTAGTAGTAGTAACACATGAGTGGACTACATTTGAGTGCAAAGCGAGCAGATGAAAAAAAAAAGCATTACCTCCAGGTTTGCTAGCATCAGTTTCTTCAGGCTGTCCAGATATATATGAGTGCTTTTCTTTTGATAAACTTTTCTCGACTTTCTTCCCCATTATGATTTCTCGAATCACACTGTAAGGAAATGACATAACATGAATATTCATAACTCACATATAAAATCAAGACGCAAGAGAAACTAAATGTATTGGATGGGAGATTACAAAATTGGGGTTTAAACATTCACAGAGAAAAGACAGGGATGATGAGAACAAATCAGGGAAATAATAACCTGATTTTCCTTGGTGTAGCCTAATTTAAGAAACGAAAAGTATCATACACCTATTTAGTTGCTTGCTTACTTGTGTTCGCTGCCTGTGAACTCCAGCGTGAAGTCCTGTATGTCGGATGAAGGCATCCTGTTGTCCAACATCAATGTGATGTCATACAGGACCTGAGGTTTGCGTGAGTATCCGTTGTCCCATGTCTGGCTTATTGGTGTGCAGACTGGTGGTTCCTTGCCATGCAGGCAGACACTCTCTGACTTCGGAGGAATCAACGATCCTACTGACTTCAGCCAGGACCCCGAAGGGACCTGTTGCCCAGGACGCTCGGCGAGGACGCATCAATAGGCCTTGGCCAGTATAGAACCCAGCCTTGGTGCCTTGGAAACACCTATGCGTCATACCTATTTAGGTAACAATGTAGAAGACAAAAATGGGGACAAGATAGAGACATTAAAATAAAAGAGTTAAGGCAAGTGGGTCGACTTCACTATATCAGAATTTATCCCATATGACTGTCTCTTTCTGCAGGGTGGCCTGCAAAAGGCACCAACTCCGTAGTTCCAGCGATGACCCCCAGGAGTCTTAGCGAAAATTGCGCTCGTTAACTGAACGACGCAAGCTGGAATCAAACTCACAACCTTCAGAGCATGAGACAGGCGCATAACCACATCACGACGGAGACATCCAGAGACATTAAACAAGAATACATAAGACAAGAGAAGCTTTTATCGCACTAGGTGATTTGTGGAAGCAAACAGAAATTTAAAATATCGAGAGGTTTTCCGGAAGGTTGTTCTGGGAGCGAAGTTCTGCAAAGGACATGCTACTGAATGAATGAAACAGAAATTTAAAAGCACCAATTTTAGAAACACCCAATGTCAGTGTTAAATCAGAATTACAGTGTGAATCAAAATATGGAGAACCACTAAACCAATGTCAGAATATGGAGAACCACTAAACCAATGTCAGAATATGGAGAACCACTAAACCAATGTCAGAATTTCTGTGAATAGTATAACTAGGTTAGGCTCTGTCTGGAATCCACACAGCAAAAGAAAACCTAAAAACACACAGAGTAGAGAAGCAGAGACAGAAATGACAAAAATGGGGAGGTCATGGACAGAGCTACTTAAGGAAAGGACAACTTGGAGTGAGTTGGTTGAGGGACTGTGTCCTAATAAGGGATAGGAATTGAGTGCTCCGTTCTCATCTGCAACAGCCAGCAAAGAGACCCAATATTAATGGTACCAGTAGCAGTTTGATTATATGTCCGTTGGCCTTTCCTCAGAGTTCTGAGTGTCGGCCAGATCCTCTGGTCACTCCCTGCAGCACCATTCTCTCCAAGCCGTGATGATCTATCTGTTCTTCTGCACTATACACACGATTCCAAAGGACCCCGACAACATCTACCTTATCATACACTAATACCACACCAGTATGTCCAGGGGGAACTATCCAACACATCCTCTCTGTTTTACAAAAGCCATAATTTAAAAATCCATATATTATGAAATAGCAAAGCATACAACTAAAATCCATGATTGCAATGAATAATAAGTTTATATCTTAATTATAACGTAGAGGGGTTAAAGGTATATTAATGTATAAGCTATAATTCATTGTCTGAATATATATCTATGCATAGTAACTGTCTGTGTATGTGGCCTAGGGGTAGTGAATGCAATTTCATAATCCAACATACCAGGTAGAGGGTTTGGAATTAGTCAAGGGTGAAATCGTTTCAATTTCATGAAGCATCTGCCACCCAGAAAGCAAAGGCAAACTACTAAACATAAAATTACCCAGTAAATATAGGTCAGCATGGCCAAATGGATAATAATGCATATTCTTAAACATCGACCTATCGTCCTTGACTTAGGGGCGTTAATTACAAGTACCTCAGAAGTTGGAGTGGGTTTGCCTGATGACGAGGGACACTATTAATAGGTATAGCTAATCCACACGAAAAATTCAATTCAATATTACTAGAAGTAGTGTATGGACTACACTTGAGTTCAAAGTGAGGGAGCACCCCAAAAAAAAAAATTGCCCAGTAAAGTAAATAAGAAACAGGCAACACATTCTTGGGCTGAGTGCAAGGTCCATGTAAAGTACTTGCAATACATTTTTTTAAACATTATTTATTAAAACATAAATAACAACGCGGAGGGGTTCAACGGAATTTAATAATGCTGTTGGAATTCCAAAATGCCATTACCTTCTCGTCATATTTTCTGGTTATCTGCTGCTAAACCCCCGGGTACCGAAAGAGTTAATAAAGTTAGCAATAATTAGCCCAACCAATAAGCGATTTGTCTTTTAATTCTTTATTTCTTAGGTAGAGGAGGACAAGCTCAGGGCTCAGAAGTCTCAAGACTCACAAGTTTGGCAAAATACTTGCACTTGATTTCTTTGACTCGATTAAAGCACTAAAGCTCTTAATTAAGAATAGCCCTACCTAAATTAAGACGGGAGATTCGGAGTAGAAAGAGGGAGGGGAAGATAGAGAAAGAGAGAACTAATGTGAGTCTAACTACTACCCAAATTACCATCCCATACCTTATTCGTTGCTGTGGTTATCCGCCATATGTAAACAGCTAAGAACGTCATGATAATTTGAGATCGGCCCAAGATAAAATAGTTCATACAAATTCAGCTCTTGCAGGATTAAACATGCATAACAAATATGCAATTGTAGTTTCAAAGAGCGGAAAGAATCTTCTTGCTATGAAAATATATGTTCAGAGAAAAAGCTAACAATAAAAACATGCGCGTAATAGTATATTATTACCGTTGACAACGAGATCTTCAATATTTAGAGTCCCGATTGTTTCCTTGAGTTGAGTTCAGTTAAGAGCCAACACCACAGCACTCAGGACATTCCCATACGTGCTCCGTCCCCTCGTTCAACAGCCAGTGAAGAGTCATACTACCATTCGTTCCAACCGCTTTCTGATTTAAAGTTCTCCTGGTCTTCCCTCTCGGTTTTGAGATTATTCCAGAACCCCTGCCGATCATTTGTTTCCACATACGGGTTCTCAATCTGTTCGACCCTCCGCCTTCTCCACCTGTTCCCACAAGCGCACGACCACCTCCCTCTTGTCTATAGGCAATCTACCACCAAGAGGTGCATTCACTGCCAACATATCCAGCCTGTTCATTCACCCGCATCTCCAGCATGGCCATGGCAAAATATCCATACAGTTGTCACAGTCTGTGACCTCTGAAGACACGATAGTCGATAGCCATCCCACACGATACATTCTTTTCTCCACCTTGCTAAGCATACTCTTTGAATCCGTAATGAATACAACGTGTGTTGCAGTAGACGCCTCTAACCAATGTAATGCCGCTGTTCCTGCTTTCACCTCCATCCTCAAGCTGGAGTTCGCAGTCTCATATGCCAGACTCTCCCTTTTCAAGACTCGCCCATTAGCCTTTGCAATGAAACTCCAACCACTACGATGTTTCTCACCACTGACCCATCGGTGTAGATGACTATGTCACCTTAATGTGTTTTATTCTGGATCAGCTGTTGCACTTCAAACTCTGTGCGGCCCGCTGCCCATTCTCTGCACTCACGACCCAGTGTTATTATTACATTGTGCCAGTCTGTCATGTCTTCCGGAACTTCAACCCACTCTTGTCCACGATTGATGGTCTCACACACCTGACGTATAGATAGTTCTACCTGTGCCACCCAGGACCTGCCTCGTCTTAGTCTATGAACCTTGACCATATCCATGGCTTCATGCAGGGGGTGATCCCTATCTGCATTCACTCTCAGGTACTTTTTGGCCTGAAGGACCCTATGCCTATCCGTTATTGTTGGTAGCGCCAGGGTATGCATTATGCATATAATTGGTGAGTCCTTTGAGGATTACCCGCATGGCAGCATTCTGTAAGCGCTCCAACCTTTCAAGCTGGCTCCTTGATACTGTTAGCAGCCCCAAACCGTACTCAATGACAGAAATTATTAACTGCCGAAAGAGCCTGTAAAGCATCCTCTGATCTACCCCGGTTGCTGCCATCGCCCTCAATGCATTAAGTACCCTACCAGCCTTCACCACCAAAGCCTCCAAATGATCCTTAAAAGAGAAACACCTGTCGAAGATGATACCCTAGTACGTCAATTTACTCCTCTCTCTCTCTCTCTCTCTCTCTCTCTCTCTCTCTCTCTCTCTCTCTCTCTCTCTCTCTCTCTCTCTCTCTCTCTCTCTCTCTCTCTACTAAGAGGTTTCCTTCTTCGCACATCTCCAGACTCCATCATCATCTTCCACTTTTGCCGTCAATCGATGTCAACTACCAGTGTCAAACTTGGACATTATCCAAATCACATATACGCAAAATCAACACCTACGAAATAAGATTCTTCAAAAGAACTGCTAACTTAACTATCCCATACCGAGTAAGAAATTATGTTATCAGATAGACTGTGGGATAAACACCTTACCTTATAATAAGGCTTATGTTACATACATTGAAAGGCAGAAGATCAAATGGCTCGGCCATTTCGTTAGAATATATCACCATCAACTACCAGCACTGGCCCTACATCAAAGAAAATCTGATATGAGAGCAAGCGAACGCACGTGAAGAACAGGATTGGCGACATCAAAGACATTGTACAATCATACAGAATGAAACAATCCAGATCAGTGGCAAACTCCAACCATCCATCTATCATGTGCCATGTTGGTAAGTGTGGTCGGTCACGCTTCGCCATGTCACTTGATCACCAGAGTAGTGGATCAGCTCAGTGTTCATCTCTCGATCATGCCATGTGGCCAAGCCATCCAGTTACGAGGGTAAGTTAATAAGTAGGTCACAAATGGCTGTAGAAAAATAACTAACTATGATAACAACTTGAAACCAGTTTATTTTTATACATTCATTGTCCCTTTATTTCTCAACATAATTTCCACCAACATTGATGCACTTATCCCATCGTTTTATCAGTCCTCCCAAACCGGCTGCATAGAACTGCGTGCTCTATTTTCTAAACCACGTTTTCATTTCACATTCAACTTCAGCGTCATTCGCGAAATGTCTCCCGCCAAGGTGGGTTTTCAGTGGACCAAATAGGTGGAAATCACTAGGGGCTAAGTCGGGACTGTAAGGTGGATGTTCCAGAACTTCCCACCTTAGTTGGTTAATTTTCTCCTGAGTTCATCGAGTCATATGTGGTCTGGCATTGTCATGAAGAAGCAACACTCCTCTAGTCAGCAGTCCTGGACGTTCTCTTCGAATTTCACAATGAAGCATCGATAGAACTTCACAGTACGATTCGGAATTCACATTGTCACCTTTCTTCTTGAAATTGGTTAAAAGCACTCCTTGACAATCCCAGAACACTGTAAGCATAACCTTCCTTGCTGATAGCGTAACCTTGATCGGATTTCATCAACAATGTTAGAGCGTCCTTGAGAAAATTTTTCTACCCAGCTATGCACCGCTTTACGGGACACACATTTGTTAGCATAAACAGAAAGCATTTCCTTATGAATGCCCTTTGAAGGCAATCCTTTTGCCCACAAAAAAACGTACAACGGCTGTTTCTCTTTGGTTGTACACTCCATAAGTACAGTCGCCATTTTGTTTATGCACTGCGCATGCGCATGAGACACCTAGCGCCACCTGAAGAACGGGAATATAAAATTCGATGTTGCTGTCACATAATGACTCTTGTAGAAAACATCAACTACATTTACCTGCCATCCCACAGAACTGTGTGACTTACTTATTGACTCGTCCTCGTACAATGTCTTTGATGTCGTCAATTCATTTTCTTCTTGTGCGTTCTCTTGGTCTCATCGCAGATGGTCTTTGATGTAAGGCCAGTGATGGTAGTTGATGGTGTTGCATTCTAACGACATGGCCAAATCACTTGATCTTCTGTCTTTCAATAAATGTGGCACAAGGTGTTGACCCCACTGTCTGTCTAATAACAGCATTTCTTACTTGGTCTCGGAATGTTAAGTTGGCAGCTCTCCTCGGACATCTCATCTCACAGGTGTTGATTTTGCGAAAGTGTGATTTGGATAAAGTCCAAGTTTGAGATTGGTAGCACCTGTCGTTTTGCGAGCATGGGTATATTTGGATGTTTCAGTAAGGGTGATACTTGATATGTAAGTGCACTAGCTTTTTAATGCTAAGATCAAAGTATAGTATTTGCACTTAATCTTGCCAGGGTCACATGCAGAGGTGGTAATTCGAATGACACACAGGAACGTGCGGACCTGATGGGAAGGAGATGGCCCCGGGGGGAACAGCGAGTCCTTCTAAAAAATAAAATAACCTTGCGTAGTCTGCATGTTTCTAAAAATGTAGGCGGCAGGATTTAGACTCCATAATCTATAATATTAAATACACTCAGGAAATTAAGTCGCGAAAAGCGTCTCGTTCATGATATAATGTGTCATTGAATACCACGGACCGACAGGAAGGTATGTAGGAGGTTAAACAGACAGACAGACAGACAGACAGACAGACAGACAGGCAGGCAGGCAGGCAGGCAGACAGACAGACACATAGGTTTACCGTTTCTTTCTCCACATGTCGCTCCTCAGAATAATTGATACCAAAATGTAACACTGAAAACACTTGTTTTGTTTAGCGCCGTGCAGATGTTACGATGCAGTACGAAGTGACAGACCTTCACTTACATAAGTCACTGAAGAGGTGATTTTTCTGGTTACCTTCTTCACCGGATCCGTTTTCAAACAATTCTCGGAAAGTTCTCTCAATTATACGAAACCCATTTTACGAGACTGGTTGGAGCCAAGAGACGTTCTGGTTCCGGACAACTCTCAGAAAGCTATTACTATTCGGTGTCCAGTTTATGAAATTTGATTAACTCTTTATGAAACTAGATGAACCCCAAATCCGTATTGGTAGAAAAGGTTAATCCTGTGGGAATTGAACCCAGACTACTTACTGTCTAAACAAGCACAGCAATAACCACTGTAATCGATCCCTGTTAATGGCTAAAGCAGATTAAAAGTAGGAACGAAGTACAAAGAGCAATTCTAAATCCAAATGAAATCGTTGTCAAAGTGTTAGCAGCAAGCGAAGTTCACGAAGAATGAATATGACCGCGCCATTGACATGATTTCCCAGCAGCAGCCTTTGGGTTATTGATTTGAAAACTGGCAAAATTGGGCAAGTAAACAGAGATCACGTCGATGCGAGAGTAAAGCAATTGATAGCCGAAGTCATGAACGAAGAACAAACAGAAGGTGTTAGAGACAGGCCACTGAGAGTAGAAAGGGACAAGAAATTGGTTGAATTGCGGCAAAATTGTAAAGATACCGTTAGTGAATAAATGAAACTGGTAAGTGGAACTGGTAAGCTTTATTATTAGAATACAATGACTAGTGACGAAATGGGTGCTGCGACTAGAGACTTCGTCAGTATACAAATAATAAAAGACACATCGAGTTAGCACTGCTCAATCGCAGCCCCTGAGCGGAAAATATCGCATTATTTTATTATTTTGTAACAATGCACACAGACCACATCATGAATCAGACCTCGTCCGTACGAGCTAGTTGGACGTTGTGATCTTTAAGCCACTCCACGCTTCACCAGCTTTGCAAGGAAAAGTAAAAAAGCAATAAAGAAATGAAGTGTCGGCGACAAACCTTCATCAGTAAAGAAAAACTTCAGTTTTACAAAAAGTCAAAAAAGAAAATGTAAAATAACCACCTGAAAGCATAATTATTTAAGCATAAAATATGTAAACATGTTCATCAAACGTGAAAATAATAATAATATTATTAATAATAATAGTGTTGATGAATTGAACTACACAATAATTAATGAGATGGCCTGTTAAACCTTAGAAGTAAAATAATTGCAGAAATTAAACTTTAGTCGGAATAGGTAGACTTGACAGAAAATGATGTGCTGTCAGACTGAGTATGAGGGGGGTTGCGATACCTATGAAAGGGGGAAGTGTAACATGGTCCAGCGAAGGAAGCTGGGAGATGCAGTAAGAATAAACGGAGAACGCTATATTGTACATAGGGAAGGAGAAAATAGATGATAGAAAGAAAACGAAGACTAGACGTTAAGAGCAGATGCATGCAAAATGTGTCATTGGAACAGTGTTGATGGTTCATAGTGCAAAAGATATCGGTTTCCTGATAGGGTCTGCGATGTAATAGACCATTACAATTTATAGGTCTGAGAGTTGAGTTGAGCTAAGAACCGACATGACTGCACTCAGGACATTTCCACGAGTGCTCCGTCCCCTCGTTCAACTGCCAGCGAAGAGTCACTCTACTAATCATTGCCACCGCTATCTGATTGAAAGTTCTCCTTGTCTTCCCTCTCAGTTTTGAGATTCTTCCAGAATCCCTGCCGACCTCCCGCCATATAATTATTTCCACATATGGGTTCTAAAACTGTTCTCCCGCCGTCTCCACCTGGTCCCACAGGCGCTTGACCACCTCTCCCTTGTCCATAGGTAGTCTAAAACCAAGAGGTGCATTTCCTGCTAGCCCAACAGCCTGTTCATTCCCCAGCACTCCCGCATGGCCAGACATAGGTCTGAGAATAGGTGGCCACTCTTTCTCTCACTTTGACAAGCGACGAGTCCAGGCGTCCATCTGAGTCCTACCGTGATCATGAAGTTACTAGTGTAGTTCACTATCAACTTCGCTAGCATGTCCGCCATATCGTGCAATAGTAGTACTGCAAATTTTGAGCAGTGATGGCACACACAGTGAAGGCATAGGAGTTGCCTTCCAAGATAAAGGTCCGGATTCAATCCGCAGCACATGGTCATTTCCCTTGACCAAAACGGCAGTGAGGCTAGATTCAGCGTCATAAAATTTGGTACCAGGAAATTTTCGTAATTATTTTCATGGTTTTGAGAAATTGTTTCGGACGACTAAACACCGAGGAAGGGAACTGACCAATCAACCAATCATGTGCCATGCCGGAAAGCGTGGGCGGTCATGAATCGCCATTTCACTCCATCACCAGAGTCGTGGATCAGCTCAGTGTTCCTGTCTCGACCATGCCATGTGGCCAAGCCATCCAAGTATTTTCTTCTCGGTCTTTCCCTTGGTCTGTTCCCTTCGATCTTGTCACCACGTTCTCCAATCCATTTCTTCTCATAACATGCCCAAAAAGTTTTGACTGTCTACGTCTAATTTCTCTAATCAATTTACGATTTTCATTTGTCTCCTGCAGTACCCGATCATTGGTTTTTCTGTCTGTCCATGGTATTCTTTGCATTTCCCTAAGAAACCACATTTCTGCAGCCATCAGATGTTTGACCACCCATCCGCAAATATCGTGGTCAAGAATACGGGAAAGCCTATGCCCCAACGACAATATCTGCTGCGAGGTCACCTCAGATTCAAATTATACAGTGGACACAGCAAGGATAATTGCTATACTGTGCTATATGTAATTATACAAAATGGTTTTTTTCTGGCTGTGAAGGAATTAAAAGAAAAAAAAAATGTCCAGAATCAGTTTCCTGCTATGGGTATGTGATGAGATAGCACCATCACATTTTGTTGCTCTAGGGCTAGGAGGAAAAGGCCAGTTTTTCTCTCACTGTGAGCAGCGACCAGTCCGAGGTCGAACCCGCATGAGACCATGCTCATGACATACCAGCGAAGTTCGCTATTAATTTCGCTATCACTATTCGATTGTATGTGAAGGAATTAATCGACATTTACATAATCTTGCAGCAAGTCATTTACAATAAATTAATCGACATTAATATCATCTTGTCTCCCCCCCCCCCCAAGAGTCTCCACTTTGCCGCGGTAGGGGGGCTTGCGTGTCCCAATGACCCCAAGAACTTGTCAGACGGAAGCACACCTACATGTTGGACAGGTCTTGGGGTAGAGACCAGACTAAGAGAGACACAGCCTGCTGCTCTGCAGGTAGACTGAGGATAGCAGTCAAATTCCGAAACAGGCGCACGATGTCACTGACACTTGGTCCAGACACATACTCCAAGGCCTCCAGCCAAGGGATATGGCTAAACGCCTCTAAGCCATTAACCCTTGGATGTGAGAGCCCGGTCGATACCCACCTACTGCAAAACGAAGGTGAGATGCTGAGCACGCTACATGCTCAGTTCGGATACTTGCTCGATGGCTCTCAGCTGGGGGATATGAAAGATCCCCGGATGAGAGGGCCTGGCCCTTACTCGTTCACTGATGCATGTAAGTGCTGAGCCGGCAGCACATGTAGCCTACCTCGTGCGCGAGTACCAAAGGAAGAAAAGCGCCCCAGTCGCATGAAAGGGTTATTGTATATATCTATCTCTACCTTTTAATAACAAAGGTGCCTTCTGCCAAAGGGTAATTCAACATGGAAAGATAATTAACAGCAAACAACTCGTCAGCCCAGAGGCAAAAAAACCATTTGACAAATCCGAAAGCATCGATAACTCGAAGCCGGCTGACGTGATCATTCCCAGCAATATTTATTTCCTGAGTACAGCTGGTACTTCGTATGCATAAACATATTAATAATAGAAACATTGATACGCATACCGTTCTTGTATAGCCAAGAGAGCCGGTATTATAATAACAAGCATCGTCACACACAGTTGCACCTAGTCTTTGAAGCTTATGACAATGTTCGATCGGCTAACTGTCGGCCTCACTGCTTCTGATCCGTTGACCGCACTGTCACCTTGGCCATTCTCGCCGAGGCGGTGCTAATTGATAATTTCATGGCCTGTGGTTGATCCTGCCTGAGAAGACGCATGTTCTAACGATTTAACTCTTCTATCGAGTCGTTGTTCTTAGCCATCACTGCTATCACTAAAGGTTTGTTGCTAATATATTATAACAGAGTGTCTGTCTCTGTTAAGGGAATCTAAGTCGGCGTGCAAGAGAAAAAGGGTCTAAACTTCAGTGCACGCGGGAGCACCCCGGGGAAATGGAAATTACTAGGGATGCTCACGCGTTGACGTAAGAATAGCAACGGAGTGAGAGATTAACCAGCAGTCTTAGAGAGGTCGCATTTAAGTCACCATCAAGTATTGTTGAGATAGCTAGACCTCTGTTATTTGTCTACGATATTTATAAAAGTCTGTAAACTTGAAGCAACTACAATTAAACGTCATACATCGGGAGACTGCTGGAGTTATGTTGTTTCTGACTTCACCACTTCGCTACACTGTCACAATATCTCAGCGAACAAACTCCTGCCGCCTTTCATGCCGTCAGGCCAAGGTCTGTCCTCTGTTGCTAAACTATCGCTGTGACGTTTCTACCTTCTCACGTCACACTTGGCGACTTTTTCTATCTCTTATTTAGAGACTATTTTCTAAGATTCTTTATGATTTATCTATTACGTCATTTATTCTGACTCGTCACTTGGCACCTTCAATGTCCCTCGTCATCCTTCGTGCTCCTGCCGTTTCTTCCATAAATCAGTCCATTCTTCACTGCTCTTTCTAAAACACGGTGACGTTAAAGATGGTCCAAGAATTTCACTTTCCGAGACATGATCGTGGTTAAGATGTTCTACTATGATCAGATCTTCTTACAAAAGGGGTTTGTAGTACATATGAAGAGATCATATTTCGAGGTCTGTTTGTTAGTTAGTTTAGTCTAGTTTAGTTTAGCTTGGTTAGTTAGTTAGTCGGTTAGTTAGTTAGTCGGTTAGTTAGTTAGTTAGTCGGTTGGTTAGTTAGTTAGTTAGTCGGTTAGTTAGTTAGTTAATCAGTTAGTTAGATAGCTAGTTAGTTAGTAGGTTAGTTGGTTGGTTACTTAGTTAGTTAATTAGTTAGTTAGTAGTTAGAAGCGCAATTGGGAGGGTTCAAGCCTTATCCTGGTGCGAGGAAATGCTACCTAAAGACTAAATGTCTTGGTAGGACAGACCAAGCCCTAAGCCTTGGTGGGCAACTGGTCTAGTATCGAAGCGCAGACAGGCAGACAGTTAGAGCATTGCTTTGCTGATCCGACAGCTTCTGCAGCTTGTCTTGTTCCAGATGTATTGGTGTTACCTTTCGTCTAGAGTAAACTAGACAGGCCGAGAGAAGGATCATGGTGCATGATGGGCAACACATGTTCTCTACAATTCAACCCAGTTGTTGTGCTATGGATGGGTTAATAAGCCTTTTCGTTAGCACAATGTAACAAACAATCGTCTGTCAAGATGGCAAGGTGCCAATTAAACTGTTGAAATATCACCCTTGCATTCCGGGCATGTCCATAGGTGCTCAGATCTTCCCTCAACATTTGTATCAGCGTCCTCCGGCGTCTAATAGTGCCAGTTTTGTGTTGGTTGACGAGACCCTCATTCTCCCGATGTACCTTTCGTGTCTGGCCGAGCCAATTCTCACTTCCAAGTTTCAATCTACACAATGATATCGAGGCGAGGCGCACTCATAAGTGACAATCTGCTATTTTCTCATAAGAAAGGCACAATTTCACGGAAGAAAGAATTGTTTTTCACAACAGAAACTGCTTTAACAATGGCATGGCAATTTAAGAGAGAAACAACACTATAGTTGAACAAAGAAAAACGAGGTTGTCTTTTCTTTTCCAAAACTGATTCTCAGAATGCACCAGGAAATGCCATCGTTTTCCCAAATGGCCATCTATAATTTCTAATCCGGGCCAATTGAAAGCACGCTATGTACTAATTCAAGTTTCTTCCTGACATGTCACAGCCGACACAGATGAATGCATATAATTAAGTAACTGTAATCGAAGCTTCACAATATTCACCGACGAATGCACAAATTAATCTACCGCGATCAATCAAAGAAAATACGCTTTCCCGGCTTTTTGTATCAGATCAGCGAATGGCTGTTGTTGTGGCGCGAACAATGAAACATAACTAAATTGAATTTATGCAAGGGCCTGCAGATAGGTCTGCCACGATCACCACCACCACCACAACCATTTATCATCATCATCATCATCATCATCATCATCATCATCATCATCATCATCATCATCATCATCATCATCATCATCAGCATCATCATCATCAGCATCATCATCGCAGGAAAAATAGCTGGGAGCAGCCACCTTGGTGAAATTCTGAGGTGGAAAAGGCCTGGGTGGATAAGAGTAGAGCTGTAAGGAAATGGCAAAACACCAAGAAGAACAGAGTTGCCCATCCTAGTCCCTGCATGCACTTAGAAAGAGAGATGCACACAAAAGTAAGCTATTTAAAAAAAAAACTGGTTAAGGTGGTTAAAAGTGAAAATTCGGCAGAGGTATGTCAAAGAGTAAGCACAGACAAGTCACTGAAACTGTTCTGGCGACTACCTAAAAGCATAAGTGGGGTAGTCAATAATAAGAGTATTCCTGACTTCCAAGGTGCTGACCTCATCTGGCAGAGGACTGACGAGAACAAGGGCAAAGCCCTCTTCGAACGCTATTTAGAGCAGAGTAACCAGACAGACATGAGAGGTCCAAATTTTGTCAAGGCGGTTACCTCAGATAGGTGTAAGGCCCAGAACATTGCAGATGAAGACATAGTGACAGTGAAAAAGATCAAGGCTGTGCTTCGACGATAAAAAAAACAGCGCTCCAGGGCCAGATGGCATAAGATATAACGACATCAATATGTGTACCGACATTGGCACCTTGCCGTCTTGACAGAATAAAGTTTGTGCTTCAAAAAGGCATAATAACTTTTACCCATGGCCGTAGCGAATGTGACTGATAAGGCTAATTCGCGCTGTAAATGTTCGTTCACAGTTGGTGCATGTGAACACGTGGTCATTTCCACTATCATGCACCATCTTACGTCTCACACACTCGGTGTGTGACTTATCTGCAATAATTTTCTCCTTTGTCTTTATTCCATTTCTGATGTTTGCCCTCCATGCAACACGTTCAGTGGAGACTTGCTCCCAATGTGCATTATCAATGCCTGTATCAATCATGTCCCGCTTACATACATCTTTGTATCGTAGAAGTGTACCGACAACGAGCTAGAGAAACTAGCAGACATGTATAACAACAGTATAGGGAGTGCTAGCATCAAGGAGGAGTGTTTACACAGCTATCTAATTCACTTGCTGAAGCCTGGCAAAGACCACTCAAAAATTCCGGTATATCGAGTTATAACCATGCAGAATACATTAGGCAAGCTGCTGGAGAAGTTAATTGCCAGAAAAATATCAAGCCAGCTAGAGGGCAAGGTGTTTTACCACCTGTTTGTCATTCTCTTCTCTCTCCGTCTTTGCCACGTGTGTCTGCTAACAGGTCATTGATCTTTCTTCTCTTCCTCTCAATCCGAACACATACACACACGCACGCAGGCAAACACATTCACACATACACACACGCACGCACACACACGCACGCAGGCACACGTACTATATATATATATATATATATATATATATATATATATATATATATATATATATATATATATATATATATATATATATATATATATCGACGAAAGGAAAAACACATACACACAGATAAAGTCGAACGTCTCAACCGAAGTCTTTGTCAACGACCGCCTACTTCTCTTTTTTTGTATGCGATTCATTCATTGTGTTCTTAACAGATTCATTGCCAAACAAGAAGTAGGTTTCGACTTAACACAGATGCATGGCGGGAAATGGGCAGTAGAGGCGTGTCACATTTATGACTCAACCCATTTGGACAGAAGGACGATATGTCTCCAGAGTAGGGTTATCGTGTTATTTGTTTTATTTCGTGTATCTTCTGCAATTTCAATGCCCAGGGAACGGAATATGACATCTCGTATAATACTTGTTCATGTGATAGTGTACCCCGTCCGGTCCAAGCGTATTTTTGTTTGGCACTGAATTAGTTAAAAGTTGTTAATATGGTAGCAAGCATGTTGTAATATATCTCAAATTAAAGGAGGTTGCAGAAGGAAAACTATTGTATATAAACCCATGCAGATACGGGAAGTCGCTTAAGACGATTGACCATCCCATGGCCCTTATTCCGTTAAGCTTTACTGCAGTTTCACCAATTCCAGTGTTAATCATCGCCCCCTTCCCCTGAACTACGACTGTTTCCCGTTTCGCCCTTCTAGTCTGTCACGTGTTTGTCGACTTTTACAGTCCGTTTAATAAAAAAAAAAAGGGAGTCTCTGTGACGAAGTAGGTCAAGCCGTTTGATCTCGTGCTCCGAAGGTTGTGGGTTCGATTCCGGGCCGCACCCTTCGGTTTACGAGTTATATGTTTCGGAGATTCCCGTGGGTCGTCGCTAAAAGCTACGGAGCTCGTGCTTTGTGCGACGCTTTCCGCGCTGCGGAAAGAGACCGAGCCATATGGGATAAAACCCGGTGCGATGAAGTCGACCCTGTCGACTTTTAAGCGACTTTTTTAATTAAAAAAAAATGAGTATACGTTTACCGTTCGATTTTGTGTTATCCTACGTTATTTTCATGTAGTAAAAAATCCCGTGGCAGTTGGAAATCGAAAAAGAGTAGCCTAACGGCGCTGCCCGGGCAAAATTTCGAGTTAAAAATCTACCCAAAGTATTTCAGGATCCTCGCCGGTGCTACGGATTTCGTGCCCTGAACTGAGTTTCTCCAGACTCAGGTTTGAGTTAGGAGGAGAACGGAGCACTTATGGGTTGGGGTACACCCATGTGCCGTGATGTTGATCCATCGACTAAACTAAACTAAAGTAAACTTTCTGTAGTGTGTTTCATGTAGTGATAGTTATAATATATCGGTGTGATTTGTTGCTGACGAAGGCTTTGGCCGCAACGTCCATTTTGTTACTTAATATCGTGTTCTAGTAAAGCTTAACGTCCGTCAACTTCAAGGTTTGTGATGATTCATTCATTATACTATCAACGAACAACGAAGGCAAAAACTAGCGAAGACAGTCCAGGAATCATAAGTAGTGTAGTAATGTGGAAAGCCGCCCGTTTTGTGGAGGTGGAGGTGGCGCACATTCCTTATATAAATCAACCATTTATCGATTTTGTGGCGCAATTTGAAATCTATTTTTAGCATTTATCGATTTTCCTCCACAAAGGGCGATAACTCTTTTTCCCCCAAAAAGTGGGCGTGGTCTACTGACTCATCAGAGGTGACGTGGTCTAGTGACTCATCATAGGTGGCGTGCGTGGTCAAGTAATTATAGGTACGACATAAAAAATACGACATGAAACATCAATAAAGAAAACAAACGATCAAAAGAAGGTATATAATAATGTTAATAAAATATATATATATATAGAAGGGAGAAAAAAAAAACATAGTAAGTGACCGCTTATAGTTAAGGGTGTGTGATGACGTGGTCAAGTAATGGTCAAGAGGTGGTCAAGTGGTGGTCATGTGGTGGAGTAACCACTTAAATTAAAGGGGAAAGTACGTGTAGTGATGTGGTGGTGGTTAAAGTGTGCGATGACGTGGTCAAGCAGTGGTCAAGTGGTCAAGTAGTGGTAAAGTGGTGGTCAAGTGACGAAATTTTAGTGGAAAGTAGTTGTAATGATATGGTGATGATCGTGAGGTGGTAAATTAGTGGTCAAGCAGTGGTCAAGTAGTGGTCAAGTGAGGAAAATTTTAGTGGAAAGTAGTTGTAATGATATGGTGATGATTAAAGGGTGGTAAATTAGTGGTCAAGCAGTGGTCAAGCAGTGGTCAAGTGGTAGTCAAGTGAGGAAAATTTTAGTGGAAACTAGTTGTAATGATATGGTGATGATCATGAGGTGGTCAAGCAGTGGTCAAGAGGTGGTCAAGCGATGGTCAAGCGGTGGTCAACTGGTCAAGTGACCACTTAAATTGTAGAGGAAGTTACGTGTAGTGACATGGTGGTGTTTAAAACGATCGCTGACGTGGTCAAGTGGTGGTCAAGTAGTGGTCAAGCAGTGGTCACATGGTCAAGTGACCACTTAAATTATAGAGGAGAGTGCGTCTTGTGATGTGGTGATGATCAAGAGGTGGTCAAGTAGTGGTCAAGGGGTGGTCAAGTGGTCAAGGGGTGGTCGAGTGACCACTTGAATTATCGGGGAAAGTATGTGTAGTGAAACGGTAGTGGATAAAGTGGTAGATGACGTGTTCAAATACTGGTCAAGCAATGGTCAAGTACTGGTCAAGTGTCGAGTGACCACTTAAATTGTCAGGGAAAGTACGTGTAGTGAAACGACGGTGGTTAAAGTGAGCGATGACGTAAGAGGTAGTCAAGTGGTTTAGGCACAACATAAAACAATAACAACAAAAATAATAATATACAAACTGGTAACTTTTCACATGGCTTTTATTGGTAGACAACATCTATTCGGTTACAATTTCTAAAGCTTGCTCCATGTACCACCCAAATGATCAGAGGGCATTGGTTATGGTTTCTAAACAATATCAGACAGGGAACTCTGCCAACTTGTAAATATAAAACGTGATACTGGGTATTGATTCAACACAGAATTTTGTATCTGGCCTAACTATACCAGCTGAATTTAACAAATCTACAGCATTCACTTTTGCCACAAACGCCTCGAAATCAGACCTATTGGATACTAAAAAGGGTGTAGGGAACAATGACGAATTATTCGGACATGCATGGTAGAAGCGTAGGGCTTGTGTCTCTCGATGCCTCAATATTGTATGCGGGCTGACGACAATTTTAAAATGAGAGGTCTGGGCGTTGAAGATCGGGAATAAACGGGAACCCCAGTCAATGGTGGCATGAGAATCCGGTTGGTTAAAAAAAGTCCATTCAGACAAATAACGACCACACCGTCTGTGTGATCTAAGCGTGTTCCAATTTTCAATATAAATGTTTTTAACATCCATGGGTAAAACCCGCAGCGAAAGACATTCACTAGCTGATGATGATGAGGCTGATGCAGATGCTGATTGTGCGTCATGCGGTAAGGCACTAGAGGTTGACTGTTGTTGAGTCGATTTCATGTGTGATATTTCCTCATTTGCGGTCAGTAAGGTAATAGATGATGCTGTTTGAGTGCCTGTAACTATCGGCAACGGACTACCTATTGACTCGTTATTGTTAACCGCCGAAAAGCTAGCTGACGGTATCTGAGTGTTTGTAAAATACGACACTCCATCATTTGATACTTGTTGGTTAGTTGACTTCCGGCGTTTACCAGTAGGCTGTTCGTCTGTGGTCGGTTCTCTTCTTCTCTTGCGACTTGCATCTTGGTCATTGTTAGTTGTTGTTTCATGTTCACTCTTCACGTGTCGCCTTAAGGTATCTTTCCGGGTATAAATACGATCACAATAACCACAATTAAAAACATCCCCATAATGAGAAGTCGCAATATGTCGACGTAGATCAGCAGGACGTGTGAAGTTTTTATTACAGAGAGTACATGTATTCTTCTGCATAGCTAACATTCTCCGATGAAATGACCGAAGTATTTGTTTTTCCGTTATCCAGTCATATAACTAAGAACCAACTTGTAAGACGAGAATATTATTCGACTATCTTATCCGTAGACATGAGCCGTTGTGTTGACTCTGTTGTAGACAATAATATTTCAACAGATGAAGCATACACTGTCTTTGTGAATATAGCAGATGAAATATTTTCAGATGAAGGCAGCAATTCCGGTCGGGTAATAATTTTAATGTCTTTGGTTATACATTTGAATAAGAAGCTAGTCAATTCCTTGTACAATAGTGCTGTGTATGTTGAACAAAGCGAAAGAGTACTCGCACATGCAGGTGGATATATATATATTTTAGCAGAACGATTGTTAACTTCCGATGAATTAGAAAAGCTGTTGAAATTATTTTGAATCAACTTCAAAACACACCCTTCCTCGTTTATTGTGAGCACTCAAATGACTACGCATTCGTTTTCTCACCAACTTGTCTGTGCTGTGCGTGAGGGAGAGTTGTATATACGAAAATAGTAGTTGAGGGTGCTAGTTTTCTAACACAAAATCTGATTGGTGGGTTTGTATTCAACCAATGGGCGAGTGAGTTACAAAAGAGTTTGGGTGTTGTTTGTTCCACACAAGTGGCGTAGAAATTCTGTACTATGCCAGTATAACGTGTCCTATGTATTACTGTAAGTTGTGGTATCTTGTGTACTATGTAGTTCAAAACTATTTTGTGTTGTATGCTGTGTAATGTGTTGTTGAAATACTATATGTCTTTTGTAGCTTTAAGAGATGATAACGTCATAATCTCCACTCTATCATGGTCGCTAAGTTATTGATAGTGTCTTCAGTGCCGCGAAAAAGACTCATTGTGAGATATCGATAACTCCCTTCTCCAGGTGGAGTCCAACAATGGTGCATGAGCATTACGGCCAAGCAACGACACGGCAATGACAAGGCAAAATGGCGTCGAATATAGCCTAACGTACACAACTTATGAGGTCATCGACTGTCCGTTCCATCATGGTCGACAAATAGGCGCTCACTAACTTCACAATAGGCTCACTCAAATAAACATATAGGATAATAAGGCACCGGCCCAAACAATGAAAACTAACAAAAACAATTTTAAAAAAATGACATAATCGTTAAAATGTAACACACACAAAGACAGATACAACAGTGACTAAAAAAAAATAATAAAAATCACACACACACACACACACACACACACACACACACACACACACACACACACACACACACACACACACACACACACACACAATGAAAACTGAAACAACCAATGAAAAATCGCTGACACGAACACTAGAAGCTGACACAAACACTAAATAAGGTACCTAAAGAAAAGCTAAACTTTGTTAACCAAAATGTGAAAGTAGGAAAATTTGATACCCAAATGTAAAACAAATAGCAAGAGAGGAATAGCTCGGCCCAACTTATAAAAATTAGGACAATATGTCAACCAAATGGGAAAAAGTTAGACCAAATACAAAAATATCTAACTCAAACTAATGAAAAGTAGGGAAACTTTGTTAACCAAAGGAAGGGAAAAACCTAGGTCAAGTAGGAAAATCTGTTACCCAAACGTGAAAAATGTCGGGCAAATACAGAAATACCTCGTCTGCACTTATTAAAATTAGGAAAATTTGTTACTCAGACACGATAAAATATTGCCCAAGTAGGGAAATTTGAGAACCAAATGTGAAAAAATATCAGCCAAAGAGAGGAATATCTCGTTCCAACTTATAAAAAGAAGGAAAATTCTCAACCAAATATATAAAAAATAGGAAAATTGATAACCAAACGGGAAATATATTGACCAACTAGGGAAATGTGTTACTCAAAGAGGAAAAATATTGACCAAGTAACGAAATCAAACTTATGAAAACTAGGAAACTTTGTTAACCAAATGGAAGAAACCTTGGTCAAGTAGGAAAATCTGTTAGCCAAAGGTGAAAAATGTCGGCCAAATGCCGAAATAGTTCGGCCACACATATGCAAACAAGGAAAGGTTGTTAGCCAGATAGGAAAAGTATTAACCAAGTAAGAAAAATGTGATAACCAAAGGTGAAAAAATATCAGACAAAGAGAGAAATATCTCATCCAAACTTATAAAAAGAAGGAAAATTCTCAACCAATTGAGAAAAAGTTAGACCAAGTAACGAAATACATCGCTCAAACTTATGAAAACTAGGAAACTTTGTTAGCCAAAGAAAAAAAAAGAAAAAAACCTTGTTCAAGTAGGAAAATCTGTTAGACAAATGTGAAAAATGTCGGACAAATGCAGAAATAGTTCGGTCACACATATGCAAACTAGGAAAAGTTGTTAGCCAGATAGGAAAAGTATTGGCCAAGTAGGAAAATTTGAAAGCCAAATATGAAAAAAATATCACCCAAAGAGAGAAATATCTCGTCCAGACTTATAAAAAGTTTGAAAATTTGTCAACCAAACGGGGTAAAGTTAGACCAAATACAGAAACATCTTAACCATATTTATAAAAAACGAGGGAAAATGTCGACCAAATACAGAAATAACTCAACCCAATTTATAAATATGGCAACCAAACTTATGAAACGTAGGAAAATGTGTTAATCAAAACGGGAAAATATGGGACACGTAACGAAATATCTCATCCAAACTTATAAAAAATAGGAAAATATGTCAACCAAACGCGAACAATGTCGGCCAAATACAGAAATTTCTCAACCAAACTCATGAAAAATAGGAACAACGTGTTACCCAAATAGGAAAAATATTGGTCAAGTAAAGAAATAGCGTGGTCAAACCTATAAAAACATACCAACATTTGTTAACACAACTTGGCCACTTGTTCTTACAAACTTGCTCGCTGGCTCAAACAATCTGTCCTCTTGCTATTACAATCGGTCGACCTATCCTATCAACTCACACACTTACCATAACAACTGTCCCTTTTCCCCAACAACGTGTCCACCGACTCTCTCATATTATCGACTCACCCTATCAACTTACCCACTGACTCTAACAACTTCCCCACAAGGGCTCACAAAATTTCCACTTGTTATTACAAATTGTCGACAGTCCTCGCCCAAATTACCACTTACTCTTACAAACTGTCCCAATTGCGCGCACAAAGGTGTCCACTTGTGATTTCACGGCCTCCTCATCACATAGATAAGTAGCCCTTATAAAATACAAATGTATCCCGCAAGTCATACAGAAGTGTCCCCCATATTGTCATAAAAAAAATATTTGTGTGTGTAGGTAAGTTCATGTCTTTGGCAGTTCATATTTTGTAAATTCATTTCTTCAGCATAAGATTTGTGTAAGTTCACGTCCTCATCATAAATATTTGTTGTGTAAGTTCATGTCTTCGACAGTTCATGTTTTGCTAAGGCCTAGTTTTAGTGAAAAGACAGAAGTCTATTGGCTAGAATTTCAACCTGAGTGGTCAATTACTGACACTACCTGTGGACAGCTATTCTTACCCATGCGCTAAAGTTGAGAAAATGAACTTCCGTTGAATGGAAGCTACCGCAGACTTGAATTATTAAACCCCTCTGGAAGAAGTAGCGGCAGCTTAACCAGGAAAAGATCGAATTAGTTATCCCCCATAGTCTGGGAATTATGAAAATATATGCTCACACAAGCGATATTACCCATGACGTCATATAAACAAAAATATAAAGGATAACATAGGCTATATTCGACGCCATTTTGCCTTGTCATTGCCGTGTCGTTGCTTGGCCAGTAATGGCTCATGCACCATTGATTGGACTCCAGCCTGGAGAAGGGAGTTATCGATATCTCACAATGAGTCTTTTTCGCGGCACTGAAGACACTATCAATAACTTAGCGACCATGATAGAGTGGAGATTATGACGTTATCATCTCTTAAAGCTACAAAAGACATATAGTATTTCAACAACACATTACACAGCATACAACACAAAATAGTTTTGAACTACATAGTACACAAGATACCACAACTTACAGTAATACATAGGACACGTTATACTGGCATAGTACAGAATTTCTACGCCACTTGTGTGGAACAAACAACACCCAAACTCTTTTGTAACTCACTCGCCCATTGGTTGAATACAAACCCACCAATCAGATTTTGTGTTAGAAAACTAGCACCCTCAACTACTATTTTCGTATATACAACTCTCCCTCACGCACAGCACAGACAAGTTGGTGAGAAAACGAATGCGTAGTCATTTGAGTGCTCACAATAAACGAGGAAGGGTGTGTTTTGAAGTTGATTCAAAATAATTTCAACAGCTTTTCTAATTCATCGGAAGTTAACAATCGTTCTGCTAAAATATATATATATCCACCTGCATGTGCGAGTACTCTTTCGCTTTGTTCAACATACACAGCACTATTGTACAAGGAATTGACTAGCTTCTTATTCAAATGTATAACCAAAGACATTAAAATTATTACCCGACCGGAATTGCTGCCTTCATCTGAAAATATTTCATCTGCTATATTCACAAAGACAGTGTATGCTTCATCTGTTGAAATATTATTGTCTACAACAGAGTCAACACAACGGCTCATGTCTACGGATAAGATAGTCGAATAATATTCTCGTCTTACAAGTTGGTTCTTAGTTATATGACTGGATAACGGAAAAACAAATACTTCGGTCATTTCATCGGAGAATGTTAGCTATGCAGAAGAATACATGTACTCTCTGTAATAAAAACTTCACACGTCCTGCTGATCTACGTCGACATATTGCGACTTCTCATTATGGGGATGTTTTTAATTGTGGTTATTGTGATCGTATTTACAAGAGATACGATAATTACGGAGACATAGTGAAGACGTGAACATGAAACAACAACAACTAACAATGACCAAGATGCAACTCGCAAGAGAAGAAGAGAACCGACCACAGACGAACAACCTACTGGTAAACGTCGGAAGTCAACTAACCAACAAGTATCAAATGATGGAGTGTCGTATTTTACAAACACTCAGATACCGTCAGCTAGCTTTTCGGCGGTTAACAATAACGAGTCAGTAGGTAGTCCGTTGCCGATAGTTACAGGCACTCAAACAGCATCATCTATTACCTTACTGACCGCAAATGAGGAAATATCATCACACATGAAATCGACTCAACAACAGTCAACCTCTAGTGCCTTACCGCGTGACGCACAATCAGCATCTGCATCAGCCTCATCATCATCAGCTAGTGAATGTCTTTCGCTGCGGGTTTTACCCATGGATGTTAAAAACATTTATATTGAAAATTGGAACACGCTTAGATCACACAGACGGTGTGGTCGTTATTTGTCTGAATGGACTTTTTTTAACCAACCGGATTCTCATGCCACCATTGACTGGGGTTCCCGTTTATTCCCGATCTTCAACGCCCAGGACCTCTCATTTTAAAATTGTCGTCAGCCTGCATACAATATTGAGGCATCGAGAGACACAAGCCCTACGCTTCTACCATGCATGTCCGAATAATTCGTCATTGTTCCCTACACCCTTTTTAGTATCCAATAGGTCTGATTTCGAGGCGTTTGTGGCAAAAGTGAATGCTGTAGATTTGTTAAATTCAGCTGGTATAGTTAGGCCAGATACAAAATTCTGTGTTGAATCAATACCCAGTATCACGTTTTATATTTACAAGTTGGCAGAGTTCCCTGTCTGATATTGTTTAGAAACCATAACCAATGCCCTCTGATCATTTGGGTGGTACATGGAGCAAGCTTTAGAAATTGTAACCGAATAGATGTTGTCTACCAATAAAAGCCATGTGAAATGTTACCAGTTTGTATATTATTATTTTTGTTGTTATTGTTTTATGTTGTGCCTAAACCACTTGACTACCTCTTACGTCATCGCTCACTTTAACCACCGTCGTTTCACTACACGTACTTTCCCTGACAATTTAAGTGGTCACTCGACACTTGACCAGTACTTGACCATTGCTTGACCAGTATTTGAACACGTCATCTACCACTTTATCCACTACCGTTTCACTACACATACTTTCCCCGATAATTTAAGTGGTCACTCGACCACCCCTTGACCACTTGACCACCCCTTGACCACTACTTGACCACCTCTTGATCATCACCACATCACAAGACGCACTCTCCTCTATAATTTAAGTGGTCACTTGACCATGTGACCACTGCTTGACCACTACTTGACCACCACTTGACCACGTCAGCGATCGTTTTAAACACCACCATGTCACTACACGTAACTTCCTCTACAATTTAAGTGGTCACTTGACCAGTTGACCACCGCTTGACCATCGCTTGACCACCTCTTGACCACTGCTTGACCACCTCATGATCATCACCATATCATTACAACTAGTTTCCACTAAAATTTTCCTCACTTGACTACCACTTGACCACTGCTTGACCACTGCTTGACCACTAATTTACCACCCTTTAATCATCACCATATCATTACAACTACTTTCCACTAAAATTTTCCTCACTTGACCACCACTTGACCACTGCTTGACCACTGCTTGACCACTAATTTACCACCTCACGATCATCACCATATCATTACAACTACTTTCCACTAAAATTTCGTCACTTGACCACCACTTTACCACTACTTGACCACTTGACCACTGCTTGACCACGTCATCGCACACTTTAACCACCACCACATCACTACACGTACTTTCCCCTTTAATTTAAGTGGTTACTCCACCACATGACCACCACTTGACCACCTCTTGACCATTACTTGACCACGTCATCACACACCCTTAACTATAAGCGGTCACTTACTATGTTTTTTTTTTCTCCTTCTATATATATATATTTTATTAACATTATTATATACCTTCTTTTGATCGTTTGTTTTCTTTATTGATGTTTCATGTCGTATTTTTTATGTCGTACCTATAATTACTTGACCACGCACGCCACCTATGATGAGTCACTAGACCACGTCACCTCTGATGAGTCACGTAGACCACGCCCACTTAAAATAATCATACAGGAGTTATCGCCCTTTGTGGAGGAAAATCGATAAATGCTAAAAATAGATTTCAAATTGCGCCACAAAATCGATAAATGGTTGATTTATATAAGGAATGTGCGCCACCTCCACCTCCACAAAACGGGCGGCTTTCCACATTACTACACTACTATCATACACATGCAACGAGAATGGAATACTAAAAAACGAAATGAAAAACGAAACAAAATGAATCGGAGAATATGACGCCCTACCTCACAATTGTTTGCTCTTCGATTGCATCTCCTTTACTGAGTAATTTTCTGACAGCTGATCTAGTGATTTCATGTGACATTGATTGATTTTTGTGCTGGGGTTAATAAGGTGACCCACGTAGCTTTTCTCGAAGATCCTTAGCTTACAGCGAAGTGACAATTTAGATAGATTTTTCTGCTGAAAATGTAGCTGCATTTGTGTCTGTTGTGCTTTGGAGAGATATAAGTCTATCCTGGTCTCACCACCATGGGTTAGTAGTTATTATCATAATTATTATGCCTTGTTGAATGAAGCACATTATAACAAACTATCGTCTGTCAAGACGGCAAGGTGGCAGTTAAGTTTTATTTTTATGTTTGTGTGTGCAGATAAAGTTGTTTTAGCATTAACTTTCATTCTGTCACTTGTGAATGTGCTCTTGAAAAGTCGACTGTTTCCCCCGTTTAATGTTGATTGATTAAGGGTAAAGAACAGTGTCGGGTAAACATTTGACAGACACGTCACTATAATCTACCCGTCAGTCCAATGTGATCAATGTGAATTTCGGACAAAGAAATGACCATTGCAGGACATTAACAACCATTGATTGATTGATTGATTGATTGATTGATTTAGGAACCGACATCACAGCCTTCGGGGCATTCTCATAAGCGCTCAGTCCCCATCCTCAACAGCCAGCGAAGAGTTCCAACACCAATAGTACCAGTAGCAATCTGATTATATGTCCGTCTCGCCTTTCCTATGAGCGTCGATCGTCGGCCAAATCCCCTCTCATACCTCGCTGTCGCATTCTTGCCAGACCATGATGATCCATTTGCTCCTCCGAGGTGTACACGTGTCCCCACAAGGCCGCAAGGTCTGACTTGTCATGCATCAACACTCAACCAAGTTTTACAGAGCCAGCCAATCTGTCCGCCTGTTCATTCCCCAGCACACCGGCATGCCCCGGAGAAAAGATCCAGGCGATGCTGCCACCCGTGACCTCCGAAGCGAAGCATGCCACTTTGCCCGAAGCTTGCCTGTCCTCACCGTTTTCAGCATGCTTTCTGAGTCGGTTACAATCACGATGTGTGTGTGTGTGGGTGTGTGTGGGTGTGTGTGTGTGGGTGTGTGTCGTATCGTATTCTCCATCCAGCGGAAAGCTGCACTGACCGCCTCCACCCCCATTCTTAAGCTAGATGTTGTGGTATCATATGACAGGCTCTGAGGTATCATATGCACCAAACTCACCATTTGCTAAGAACCCCCAGGCACTTCTACTCTCAACACCGACCCATCTGTGTAGATAATCACATCACCCGAGCGAGCTTATCCTGAATTAGTTGCTGATTTCCAGTTCCGTGACCTCTGCTGGCCACTCGCTGTACTCCCTGTGGAATGTGATTATAACTCTGCGCAAGTCTGACTGCTCCGCCAATATGTCCTACAAACTGAAATATAGACACATGTCTGTTCTTTGGGAAACGTAAATACATACTGGACCATGTCTTTCAAGAATGATTGATTCATGATAGGAGTTGAGTTGAGTTTATTTGAGTTGAGTTGACTTGAGCTGAGTTGAGCTGAGCTGAGTTTACTTGAGTTGAGTTGACTTGAGCTGAGCTGAGTTGACTTGAGTTGAGTTGTGTTTACTTGAGTTGAATTGAGTTGAGTTGACCTGAGCTGAGCTGAGCTGAGCTGAGTTGACTTGAGCTGAATTGACTAGAGCTGAGTTGAGTATACTTTAGTTGATTTGAGTTGAGTCGAGTTTTGAGTTGAGTTGACTTGAGCTGAGTTGAGTTGAGCTGAGCTGAGCTGAGTTTAGATGAGCTGAGTTGAGTTGAGACAAGAGCCGACATCAGAGCACTCGGGACATTATAATCGTAGTAGGCACAGAGTAGCAGCATATCTGTTCTCACATCTAGACAACCATGGGGTATTTTCTTGATGTAGTAGTTGTAGTAGTGATAGCAGTAGTAGCAGCAGCAGCAGCAGCAGTAGTAGTAGTAATAGCAGTAGTAGTAGTGGTGGTTGTGATGATGGTAGTAGCAGGAGTAGTAGTAGTGGGGTAGTAGTATTGGTGGTAATAATGGTGGCTGTAGTAGCGATAGTAGTAGTAGTGGTAGTAGTAGTAGCAGCAGCAGCAGCGACAGTAGTAGTAGTAGTAGTAGTAGTAGTAGTAGTAGTAGTAGTAGAAGTAGTAGTAGTAGTGGTGGTGGGGTAGTAGTGGTGGTAATAATGGTGGCTGTTGTAGTTGTAGTAGTGATGGTAGAAGTAGTAGTAGTAGTAGTTGTAGTAGTAGTTGTAGTAGTAGTAGTAGTAGTAGTAGTAGTAGTAGTAGTAGTAGTAGTAGTAGTAGTAGCAGCAGCAGCAGCTGTAGCAGCAGCGGTATTAGTAGTAATAGTAGTAGTAGTAGCAGTAGCAGCAGCTGTAGCAGCAGCGGTATTAGTAGTAATAGTAGTAGTTGTAGTAGTAGTTGTAGTAGTAGTAGTAGTAGTAGTAGTAGTAGTAGTAGTAGTAGTAGTAGTAATAGTAGTAGTAGTAGCAGCAGCAGCAGCTGTAGCAGCAGCGGTATTAGTAGTAATAGTAGTAGTAGTAGCAGTAGCAGCAGCAGCAGTAATAGTAGTTGTAGTAGCATACGCATTGGTAATAGTAGTAGTAGCAAAGGCAGAAAAATGAAGAAAGAAGAAAAGAAGAAGAGAAGAAGAAGAAGAGAAGAAGAAGAAGAAGAAGAAAGAAGGAAGAAGAAGAAGAAGACACAACAACAACAACAACAACAACAACAACAACAACAACAAGCTTCTAACCAACAAAAAGTTGAAAGGTTTACTTCTGAATTTTATTCGAATGTACAACCGAGTTGGGAACATTACCACGAAACATTCAACTATTCTCGTGAGGGCTGTGGCTGTACCCAATAATCACATTCTCTAACCCACTTTGCCAGCGCGCTCCAAACATTAACTACAAGCAGTTCTAGTAAAATAAAAAAAAATAGCAATCATAAAGTAAAACGCTTTCTCCTAATTTTCTCCACCTCATTCATTTTCTTCTCCCCCCCCCCCCCCCCCACCCACATTCTACTACATCTTCATTCTTCTTTATTCCCCTTCCTCTTCATCCTTACCCTCTTCCTCCTCATTCTTCTTCTTCGTTCTCGCCAATTCTTCTTCTTCCTCTTCCTGAGTCGTTTTCCTTTTTCTTAATTCCCCCCCCCCCCCGCTATTCCTCCTCCTTCTCCTCTTCTCCTTCTTCATTCGCACTCATTCTTCCCCTCATCCTCATTTATCGTCTTCCCTCCTCTCCCTCCTTAGTCCTACTTCTTCTTCATCCTCCTCCTCATGCTTCTTCTTCTCCTAATTTTCCTTTCCGAATCTTAAGTCCTGTTCTAGGCAACACATTGTGTACCCACTTCTCCCTATCTCTAGTATACATGCTCTATTCTACAATATTCCATGCTTTTGGACACAATTCTAAACTTCCCCATTCTAAACAATGAAAACCAGCCTAATAATTTCAATTTACAACTATAATTATCTAACCTTTCCACACATAATCGCCACACAACTCTCATAACAAACACTAAGCAACCGAGCAGAGCTAAAGCTCGCGTTTCTACAGCTTGCTCTTCTTCTCACTACCCATAACGAAAGACAGGCTTGAAGTTTGGATCTGTCAGCGCCTCCACTGTCCCAAGAAAAGGCGGAGATATCGTGTTGCGTTCGGCCATCAATAGCCAGCTCAGTAAGTATATTACCCAGCAGGCTGGCAAATCTGTATAAAGGACAACAATTTTAAAAAAAGTTAGTTGCATATCCTTTACAGGATGCAGCAGTCCAACCTTAGCATCTTTGGCTGTTCGTGATTCCTGTGCAAGTTTACGTTCAGTAGTTTGCTGTTACTTCTGAACGACTGGCACCCATACCATTTCATAAAAAACCAACGCAAGGCGGTCTGCTGCCAAATCGCCCGCAGCTGTGTTTTGAACGCGGTATGCAGGATAACGAACTGCGTCCGAAACCTCATCGCCACGGGGCAGGCATAAAGAATAAACGTAACATTATATTAATTGCTAACAAGTGTCTCCTATCTTCGACAAGTAATAACAGATGGTGGCAGAAGTGAAACAGAAATCAAAAGAGATTAGGAATGGCCAAAAATGCTTTCAACAGCATGAAATCAGTATTAACATCTAGAGACATTAATAACGCATTAAAGTGAGAATTTTCAAATGTTACGTATATTCAACATTAGGCTACTATATGACGCGAAAGCCTGGGCGAATACAAAATAAGTCCAATAGAGGCCATGGAGATGTGGATATACTGAAGAATATGTCGTATTTCATGGAAACAAAACAATCAAACACAGATGTTCTAGAAAAGCTGGGAATTTATCTTTTAACGTTTGCTCGCTCACTGTGAACTCAAGCGTAGTTCATACACGTGCTATTATTTCAAGATACAGTGCTGATTTTTGCGTGTGGACTAGCTGACCCTTTTACCAATGTCCCTCGCCATTAGGCGAACCCATTCCGACTTCTGAGTTACTTGTAATTTACGTCCCCAAGTCAAGGACGAGAAGTCAACATTTTAGCCCAACTGACCCATGTAGCTGTTGACACTGCTACCTTGTGCGTACATAACTTTGTACACAATATTATCTTCCAAAAGTAATAGTTAATCCTTATCTTACACAAATTAACTGTTTAATTTGCATTTTACGTTAGTTAATAGTTGTCTAACTTGCAAACCTATAATTCTATAAAATAACTATTATCGTGTAGTATTAAAATTTAGTCATTGTAAGCATATAATGCGCGTATATAAATTATCGCGTTATCCAATTTGCAAACATACAATATTATACAATAACTATTATTGTGTAGTGTTAAAATCTGGTCAGCGTAAGCGCGTATATAAAAACTCTAGTCATGTACTGTAAGCATATAAAGCACATATATAAATTACCTTAGGTGTCAGGTTTTAGTCAGATATGACTGAGCTACCTACCGTATGACAGTAAACTGCTACCTGCTTTCTGTTATTGAATGTTGGGCGGCGCTTACCAAACCCGACACCCCATATTGTGTCAACGGTTTTCGGATGGAGGAGCTAAAGTGGAGGCTACAAGCCTTATCTATATCGAGGAAATGCAACCTACAGATTAAATGTCATGGCAGTAATTAGTTATCTAAGTTATTTTATAAGCAAATGTGTTAACGAAAGCCCTTACTTATAAGCATGTCGCTCCACAGCAGACGAACACATCGGGAAAGCCCGCCTTAGTACACGAGTCAATGAGGAAATCCCGGTCTGGCGTCATTGTATATAGACACGTCTTTGCTTTTAATACTGGACCTAGAAACTGTGTTCAGAAAATAGCAGAAATCAACCACACTGTTCAAGCATTACATGGAAATATCCTTATTATTAGGTAGAGTATGTTACCCCCACGGCAGTCTAATATTTCAAAGGAAGTCCTTCTGTTTGCATAACAACGGCTGGAATCGCCTAATCGATAATGCTTCGATATATTTGAGCAATGAATTATTGCTGGTCGAATACAGAAATGCGTGTTTTTATTACTACAGCCAAAGTATTATTCGTCTATTTACTTCATAAGAGAAGTAACGGCTGCAGCAGGATATCATCATCATCATCATCATCATCATCATCATCATCATCATCATCATCATCATCATCATCATCATCATCATCCAGTGCTTTGCCGAATGGCGCGGGCTATCATGCCTCTCGACAAATTACAATCTCCGACGTCATGAATCAATTCATGTGTTGACTCCCTTCCGTGCTATGACAAAAGACTGTCAAGAATCTGCTCACACTTTCTTCTCTATCTCTCTTTCCGCTAATCTTTCCGGTTGTCACAACATTGTCCAGGATATAAAACATAAAATAAAGCAGCCAGGTCCGTGTAACACGTACCTAACTATTGTTATTTTCCCTTTATATGATATATAACTCTACAGCATGCGCTTGACGTTATGCAATGACATATGCCAGGTAAGAAATTGTGCAAAATAGTATTTATGTTTCCGTATTTAAATTCACCGAGGGCATACATTGTTGTGAACCTTTTTATGGTCTGCAGTGGCAGTCAGCATGGCTGCGGGGTGTAATGCGTGAGAACTTCCAGTACGCTGATGGCGGTGGTATGAGGATCGTTATTTTCACCGGTCAGTTGGACTACAACGTCGACTTCTTGTTCAGAAAGCAATGGCAAACTGCTGAACGTAAGCTTGTCTAGAAAATCAACCTGCGGTTGGGGGATGATGACAACAGCCTGCCAGGACGTGCCAGATTGAAGTGTATGTTGTAAAGTGCTCTTAGACTTAATATTTAGGAGCCACGGTGGCGCAGTGGTTAGCACGTTTGCCTGCCTGCTCAAAGCTCTTGTGTTCGAATCCCCATCCTGATGAGGATTTGTTAACTGATTCAGTGCCATGGGATGATTAATCGTCTTAGGCGACTTCCTGCATTTGCCAAGGCTTATATATCGTCGAAATGTTATTGCCTAATAATACAGCATGTCTGCTACTATATTAATAACTTTTAGTCATAACCGTAACACACCTCTACTTCCCATTTTCCGCCATCAATTTTTTCTTTGGTCGAAACCTTTTTGTTTGGCTCTGAATCTGTTAAATTTATTAGGGCTCTTAAGTCGACCCAACCAAAGAATGGTCCACCAGAAGATCTCCGGTGCAATACTGACCACGTCACTCATCTAGGCAGAGATGTGGTCAATTAAGCGAATCAACAGACGACCGCGAGTCTGCGACCTTGACCTGACTGTAAGACCTTAAAGTCAACAGGGACGCAAATCAGAGGCAGAGGCGGGCACTATGAAGAATATCCCCACAACACAGGAATGATATCGTCGGTTACACAATTTTTTTTCACCAGCATATCCTTTACAGGACATCGCTGTCAACATCACATCTTTCAGCTGATTGTTGATTTATAACTGTCAATTATTACCTTGTCTAGTGTGTCCTCTAGTCTCTACTTCATTCTTCTACCTCTATGAGCGTCAAACAATACGCCTGTGTTTATTAATTAACTGTCTTATAAGTACAGCCATGAACCCTGACGAAGGGTTACGGACCAAATTCGTAATCCCATAAATTGCGTTCGAAACACAGCTGTGGCGATTTGGCAGCAGTCCACCTTACGTTGGCTTTTATAAAATGGTATGAGCGCACGTCGTTCAGAAAGAAATTGAGAAACTCTTTTTTTTTTTTAGCATATCCTTTACAGGACTTAGCTGTCAACACCAGCATCTTCAGCTGTATGTTGATCTCTTGGCAGATTACGCTCAGTAGTTTGCCATTGCTTTCTGAGCGACCGGCTTCAGTATCCCGCAAGTCACGAGTGGGAGTCGAACCGCCTCAGTTCTCGCTCCGCTACGAGACTCTGCGTGATAAACGGGATTACAGAGAGAAAGTGTTGTAACCCCACAGCCAGAGAGACCGCAATTGAAAACTACTGAACGTAAAATTGCCAAGAAAATCACAACAGTCCAAAGTGCTGGGGTTGACTGCGAAGTCGTGTAAAAGATATGCAACTAATTTTTTTTTTTTTTTTTAAATTAAAAGTACACCGTTTGCTGTCTTAGCGGCATTCGCGCCTTACCTCAACCTTTGCATCATCGGCTAAACATTTACCGCCAAGGTAAGGTTGAGATAGATCTTTGATATAATGTTAGGTGACAATTATCGCTACAGTAAACAGCTAACATGTTCAGTTAAATATAATTAACGGAAGTCCTTTTGGCAAAAAGACCCGGCACAACAACGGATTGTTCTTCTTTTTGAAGTACAGTAGCACTGTCGTCATTGTTTTTTCATTTCTGCGCAGTCTCAGGTAATCATAACAATGAATAATTCTGCCACCGAATGACACCTTTGGAAACTACCAACTTCTATTGTTACCTTTCTTGTATCCTTTTGTAACTTACTTTCTAACCTTTCCGGTACACATGTTTTGATACAATAGACATCTCTCTTAGTATCTCTGTCTCTGTCTGTCTGTCTGTCTGTCTGTCCTGTCTGTCTATCTCTCTCTCTCTCTGTGTATATATATATATATATATATATATATAGATATATATATATATATATATATATATTATAATATATATATATATATATATATATATATATCTTCCCACCCTCTCAGTCCTCCATACCCCACTCTTGTCCCAGCCTTTCTTATTTCCTACTAATCCCCCCTCTCTCTCATTCTCTTTCTTCCATCTCTTCTCTTCTCTCATATCCTCTTCTCTTGTCCCAACCTCTCTCTCTCTCTTCCCACTCACCCCCTCTCTCTATCACCAACCTCTTCTCACCCTCTCTTTGCTGCTTCTCTCTCCTCCTACCCTCTCTCCGTTCACACCATCTATATCTTCCATTCCCACTCTGTCTCTTTTTCCAACCACCCCCTCTCTTTCTTCCCACACTACCCATTCTCTCTCTCTCTCTCTCTTTCCTCTCTCTTTGTCTTCCCACTCCTGTTCGCATCGCTCTCTCTCTTTCCAACCATGCATCTCTCTATCTTCCCACCCTCCCACCTCTCTTCCTATTCTCTCTTCCCCATCTCTTCCCCTCTCTCTCTTTCCCCTTCTCTCTTCCCACCCACCCTCCTCTCTCTCCCCTCTCTCTTCACACTCTCTCTTCCCCCTCTCTCTTCCCACTCTCGCTTCTCCCTCTCTCTTCCCACCCACCCTCTCTCTTTGCCCCTCTCTCTTCCCATTGCCTCTTCCCCCTCTCTTTCCCTCTCTCTTCTCACCCACCCCTCTCTCTTCCACTCTTTCTTCCCAATCTCTCTTCCTACTCTCTCTCTTCCACTCTATCTTCTCACTCTTTCTTCCACCATCTTAACACTCTCTCTTTTCCTCTCTCTTTCGCCTCTCTCTTCCCATTCCCACTCTCTTTTCCCACCCCCACTCTCTTCCTACACCCTCGCTCCCTCTTCCCACCCTCTCTTTCTTCCCACCCCCTCTCTCTTCCCACCATACTCCTCTCTCCCTCTCCCCTTCCTCTCTTCCTCTTCCCTCCCCCCCCTCTCTCTCTCTCTCTCTCTCTCTCTCTCTCTCTCCTTCTCTTCCACCTTCTCATAAAATTTTGTCCTGATAAGGGGGATTTGTCTGATGGACTTTTTTAACCACCGGATTCTCATGCCACCATTGACTGGGTTCCGTTTATTCCCGATCTTAAACGCCCAGACCTCTCATTTTAAAATTGTCGTCAGCCCGCATACATATTGAGGCATCGAGAGACACAAGCCCTACGCTTCTACCATGCATGTCCGAATAATTCGTCATTGTTCCCTACACCCTTTTTAGTATCCAATAGGTCTGATTTCGAGGCGTTTGTGGCAAAAGTGAATGCTGTAGATTTGTTAAATTCAGCTGTATAGTTAGGCCAGATACAAAATTCTGTGTTGAATCAATACCCGTATCACGTTTTATATTACAAGTTGGCAGAGTTCCCTGTCTGATATTGTTTAGAAACCATAACCAATGCCCTCTGATCATTTGGTGGTACATGGAGCAAGCTTTAGAAATTGTAACCGAATAGATGTTGTCTACCAATAAAAGCCATGTAAAAAGTTACCAGTTTGTATATTATTATTTTTGTTGTTATTGTTTTATGTTGTGCCAAAACCCAAACTTGACTACCTCTTACGTCATCGCTCACTTTACCACCGTGGGTTTCACTACACGTACTTTCCCTGCCCAATTTAAGTGGTCACTCGACACTTGACCAGTACTTGACCATTGCTTGACCAGTATTTGAACACGTCATCTACCACTTTATCCACTACCGTTTCACTACACATACTTTCCCCCGATAATTCAAGTGGTCACTCGACCACCCCTTGACCATTGACCACCCCTTGACCACTACTTGACCACCTCTTGATCATCACCACATCACAAGACGCACTCTCCTCTATATTTAAGGGGTCACTTGACCATGTGACCACTGCTTGACCACTACTTGCCCCACCACTTGACCACGTCAGCGATCTTTTTTAAACACCACCATGTCACTACACTTAACTTCCTCTAAAATTTTAAAGTGGTCACTTGACCAGTTGACCACCGCTTGACCATCGCTTGACCACCTCTTGACCACTGCTTGACCACCTCATGATCATCACCATATCATTACAACTAGTTTCCACTAAAATTTTCCTCACTTGACTACCACTTGACCACTGCTTGACCACTGCTTGACCACTATTTACCACCCTTTATCATCACCATATCATTACAACTACTTTCCACTAAAATTTTCCTCACTTGACCACTACTTGACCACTGCTTGACCACTAATTTACCACCTCACGATCATCACCATATCTTACAACTACTTTCCACTAAATTTCGTCACTTGACCACCACTTTACCACTACTTGACCACTTGACCACTGCTTGACCACGTCATCGCACACTTTAACCACCACCACATCACTACACTACTTTCCCCTTTAATTTAAGTGGTTACTCCACCACATGACCACCACTTGACCACCTCTTGACCATTACTTGACCACGTCATCACACACCCTTAACTATAAGCGGTCACTTACTATGTTTTTTTTCTCCCTTCTATATATATATATATTTTATTAACATTATTATATACCTTCTTTTGATCGTTTGTTTTCTTATTGATGTTTCATGTCGTATTTTTTATGTCGTACCTATAATTACTTGACCACGCACGCCACCTATGATGAGTCACTAGACCACGTCACCTCTGATGAGTCAGTAGACCACGCCCACTTTTTGGGGGAAAAAGAGTTATCGCCCTTTGTGGAGGAAATCGATAAATGCTAAAAATAGATTTCAATTGCGCCACAAAATCGATAAATGGTTGATTTATTAATAGGATGTGCGCCAACCTCCCCCTCCACAAAACGGGCGGCTTTCCACATTACTACACTACTATCATACACATGCAACGAGAATGGAATACTAAAAAACGAAATGAAAAACGAAACAAAATGAATCGGAGAATATGACGTCCTACCTCTCACAATTGTTTGCTCTTCGATTGCATCTCCTTACTGAGTAATTTTCTGACAGCTGATCTAGCTAGATTTCATGTGACATTGATTGATTTTTGTGCTGGGGTTAATAAGGTGACCCACGTAGCTTTTCTCGAAGATCCTTAGCTTACAGCGAAGTGACAATTTAGATAGATTTTTCTGCTGAAAATGTAGCTGCATTTGTGTCTGTTTGTTGTGCTTTGGAGAGATATAAGTCTATCCCTGGTCTCACCACCATGGGTTATAGTTATTATCATAATTATTATGCCTTGTTGAATGAAGCACATTATAACAAACTATCGTCTGTCAAGACGGCAAGGTGGCAGTTAAGTTTTATTTTTATGTTTGTGTGTGCAGATGAAGTTGTTTTAGCATTAACTTTCATTCTGTCACTTGTGAATGTGCTCTTGAAAAGTCGACTGTTTCCCCCGTTTAATGTTGATTGATTAAGGGTAAAGAAACAGTGTCGGGTAAACATTTGACAGATACGTCACTAATAATCTACCCGTCAGTCCAATGTGATCAAATGTGAATTTTCGGACAAAGAAATGACCATTGCAGACATTAACACCATTGATTGATTGATTGATTGATTGATTGATTTAGGAACCGACATCACAGCCTTCGGGGCATTCTCATAAGCGCTCAGTCCCCATCCTCAACAGCCAGCGAAGAGTTCCAACACCAATAGTACCAGTAGCAATCTGATTATATGTCCGTCTCGCCTTTCCTATGAGCGTCGATCGTCGGCCAGATCCCCTCTCATACCTCGCTGTCGCATTCTTGTCAGACCATGATGATCCATTTGCTCCTCCGAGGTGTACACGTGTCCCCACAAGGCCGCAACCACGTCTGACTTGTCATGCATCAACACTCAACCAAGTTTTACAGAGCCAGCCAATCTGTCCGCCTGTTCATTCCCCAGCACACCGGCATGCCCCGGAGAAAAGATCCAGGCGATGCTTGCCACCCGTGACCTCCGAAGCGAAGCATGCCACTTTGCCCGAAGCTTGCCTGTCCTCACCGTTTTCAGCATGCTTTCTGAGTCGGTTACAATCACGATGTGTGTGTGTGTGTGTGTGTGTGTGTGTGGGTGTGTGTGTGTGTGTCGTATCGTATTCTCCATCCAGCGGAAAGCTGCACTGACCGCCTCCACCCCCATTCTTAAGCTAGATGTTGTGGTATCATATGCCAGGCTCTGAGGTATCATATGCACCAAACGTCAACCATTTGCTAAGAACCCCCAGGCACTTCTACCTCTCAACACCGACCCATCTGTGTAGATAATCACATCACCCGAGCGAGCATTATCCTGAATTAGTTGCTGATTTCCAGTTCCGTGACCTCTGCTGGCCACTCGCTGTACTCCCTGTGGAATGTGATTATAACTCTGCGCAAGTCTGACTGCTCCGCCAATATGTCCTACAAACTGAAATATAGACACATGTCTGTTCTTATGGGAAACGTAAATACATACTGGACCATGTCTTTCAAGAATGATTGATTCATGATAGGAGTTGAGTTGAGTTTATTTGAGTTGAGTTGACTTGAGCTGAGTTGAGCTGAGCTGAGTTTACTTGAGTTGAGTTGACTTGAGCTGAGCTGAGTTGACTTGAGTTGAGTTGTGTTTACTTGAGTTGAATTGAGTTGAGTTGACCTGAGCTGAGCTGAGCTGAGCTGAGTTGACTTGAGCTGAATTGACTAGAGCTGAGTTGAGTATACTTTAGTTGATTTGAGTTGAGTCGAGTTTTGAGTTGAGTTGACTTGAGCTGAGTTGAGTTGAGCTGAGCTGAGCTGAGTTTAGATGAGCTGAGTTGAGTTGAGACAAGAGCCGACATCAGAGCACTCGGGACATTATAATCGTAGTAGGCACAGAGTAGCAGCATATCTGTTCTCACATCTAGACAACCATGGGGTATTTTCTTGATGTAGTGGTTGTAGTAGTGATAGCAGTAGTAGTAGCAGCAGCAGTAGTAGTAGTAGTAATAGCAGTAGTAGTAGTGGTGGTTGTGATGATGGTAGTAGCAGGAGTAGTAGTAGTGGGGTAGTAGTATTGGTGGTAATAATGGTGGCTGTAGTAGCGATAGTAGTAGTAGTGGTAGTAGTAGTAGCAGCAGCAGCAGCGACATTAGTAGTAGTAGTAGTGATGATAGTAGTAGTAAGTAGTAGTAGTAGAAGTAGTAGTAGTAGTGTGGTGGGGTAGTAGTGGTGTAATAATGGTGGCTGTTGTAGTTGTAGTAGTGATGGTAAGTAGTAGTAGTAGTAGTTGTAGTAGTAGTTGTAGTATAGTAGTAGTAGTAGTAGTAGTTAGTAGTAGTAGTAGTAGTAGTAGTAGTACAGCAGCAGCTGTAGCAGCAGCGGTATTAGTAGTAATAGTAGTAGTAGTAGCATAGCAGCAGCTGTAGCAGCAGCGGTATTAGTATAATAGTAGTAGTTGTAGTAGTAGTTGTAGTAGTAGTAGTATAGTAGTAGTAGTAGTAGTAGTAGTAGTAGTAGTAGTAAGTAGTAGTAGCAGCAGCAGCCTGTAGCAGCAGCGGTATTAGTAGTAATAGTAGTAGTAGCAGTAGCAGCAGCAGCAGTAATAGTAGTTGTAGTAGCATACGCATTGGTAATAGTAGTAGTAGCAAAGGCAGAAAATGAAGAAGAAGAAGAAGAAGAAGAAGAAGAAGAAGAAGAAGAAGAAGAAGAAGAAGAAGAAGAAGAAGAAGAAGAAGAAGAAGAAGAACAACAACAACAACAACAACAACAACAACAACAACAAGAAGCTTCTAACCAACAAAATGTTGAAAGGTTTACTTCTAAATTTTATTCGAATGTACAACCGAGTTGGGAACATTACCACGAAACATTCAACTATTCTCGTGAGGGCTGGGCTGTACCCAATAATCACATTCTCTACCCACTTTGCCAGCGCGCTCCAAACATTAACTACAAGCAGTTCTAGTAAAATAAAAAAAATAGCAATCATAAAGTAAAACGCTTTCTCCTAATTTTTCTCCACCTCATTCTTTTTCTTCTCCCCCCCCCCCCCCCCCCCCCACATTCTACTACATCTTCATTCTTCTTTATTCCCCTTCCTCTTCATCCTTACCCTCTTCCTCCTCATTCTTCTTCTTCGTTCTCCCAATTCTTCTTCTTCCTCTTCCTGAGTCGTTTTCTTTTTCTTAATTCCCCCCCCCCCCGCTATTCCTCCTCCTTCTCCTCTTTCTCCTTCTTCATTCGCCTCATTCTTCCCCCTCATCCTCATTTATCGTCTTCCTCCTCTCCCCTCCTTAGTCTACTTCTTCTTCATCCTCCTCCTCATGCTTCTTTCTTCTCCTAATTTTCCTTTCCGAATCTTAAGTCCTGTTCTAGGCAACACATTGTGTACCCACTTCTCCCTATCTCTAGTATACATGCTCTATTCTACAATATTCCATGCTTTTGGACACAGTTCTAAACTTCCCCATTCTAAACAATGAAAACCAGCCTAATAAATTTCAATTTACAACTATAATTATCTAACCTTTCCACACATAATCGCCACACAAACTCTCATAACAAACACTAAGCAACCGAGCAGAGCTAAAGCTCGCGTTTCTACAGCTTGCTCTTCTTCTCACTACCCATAACGAAGACAGGCTTGAAGTTTGGATCTGTCAGCGCCTCCCTGTCCCAAGAAAAGGCGGAGATATCGTGTTGCGTTCGGCCATCAATAGCCAGCTCAGTAAGTATCTTACCCAGCAGGCTGGCAAATCTGTATAAAGGACAACAATTTTAAAAAAAGTTAGTTGCATATCCTTTACAGGATGCAGCAGTCAACCTTAGCAATCTTTGGCTGTTCGTGATTCCTGTGCAAGTTTACGTTCAGTAGTTTGCTGTTACTTTCTGAACGACTGGCACCCATACCATTTCATAAAAAACCAACGCAAGGCGGTCTGCTGCCAAATCGCCCGCAGCTGTGTTTTGAACGCGGTATGCAGGATAACGAACTGCGTCCGAAACCTCATCGCCACGGGGCAGGCATAAAGAATAAACGTAACATTATATTAATTGCTAACAAGTGTCTCCTATCTTCGACAAGTAATAACAGATGGTGGCAGAAGTGAAACAGAAATCAAAAAGAGATTAGGAATGGCCAAAAATGCTTTCAACAGCATGAAATCAGTATTAACATCTAGAGACATTAATAACGCATTAAAGTGAGAATTTTCAAATGTTACGTATATTCAACATTAGGCTACTATATGACGCGAAAGCCTGGGCGAATACAAAATAAGTCCAATAGAGGCCATGGAGATGTGGATATACTGAAGAATATGTCGTATTTCATGGAAACAAAAACAATCAAACACAGATGTTCTAGAAAAGCTGGGAATTTATCTTTTAACGTTTGCTCGCTCACTGTGAACTCAAGCGTAGTTCATACACGTGCTATTATTTCAAGAATACAGTGCTGATTTTTGCGTGTGGACTAGCTGACCCTTTTACCAATGTCCCTCGCCATTAGGCGAACCCATTCCGACTTCTGAGTTACTTGTAATTTACGTCCCCAAGTCAAGGACGAGAAGTCAACATTTTAGCCCAACTGACCCATGTAGCTGTTGACACTGCTACCTTGTGCGTACATAACTTTGTACACAATATTATCTTCCAAAAGTAATAGTTAATCCTTATCTTACACAAATTAACTGTTTAATTTGCATTTTACGTTAGTTAATAGTTGTCTAACTTGCAAACCTATAATTCTATAAAATAACTATTATCGTGTAGTATTAAAATTTAGTCATTGTAAGCATATAATGCGCGTATATAAATTATCGCGTTATCCAATTTGCAAACATACAATATTATACAATAACTATTATTGTGTAGTGTTAAAATCTGGTCAGCGTAAGCGCGTATATAAAAACTCTAGTCAGTGTACTGTAAGCATATAAAGCACATATATAAATTACCTTAGGTGTCAGGTTTTAGTCAGATATGACTGAGCTACCTACCGTATGACAGTAAACACTGCTACCTGCTTTCTGTTATTGAATGTTGGGCGGCGCTTACCAAACCCGACACCCCATATTGTGTCAACGGTTTCGGATGGAGGAGCTAAAGTGGGAGGCTACAAGCCTTATCTTATATCGAGGAAATGCAACCTACAGATTAAATGTCATGGCAGTAATTAGTTATCTAAGTTATTTATAAGCAAATGTGTTAACGAAAGCCCTTACTTATAAGCATGTCCGGCTCCACAGCAGACGAACACATCGGGAAAGCCCGCCTTAGTACACGAGTCAATGAGGAAATCCCGGTCTGGCGTCATTGTATATAGACACGTCTTTGCTTTTAATACTGGACCTAGAAACTGTGTTCAGAAAATAGCAGAAATCAATCCACACTGTTCAAGCATTACATGGAAATATCCTTATTATTAGGTAGAGTATGTTACCCCCACGGCAGTCTGATATTTCAAAGGAAGTCCTTCTGTTTGCATAACAACGGCTGGAATCGCCTAATCGATAATGCTTCGATATATTTGAGCAATGAATTATTGCTGGTCGAATACAGAAATGCGTGTTTTTATTACTACAGCCAAAGTATTATTCGTCTATTTACTTCATAAGAGAAGTAACGGCTGCAGCAGGATATCATCATCATCATCATCATCATCATCATCATCATCATCATCATCATCATCATCATCATCATCATCATCATCATCCAGTGCTTTGCCGAATGGCGCGGGCTATCATGCCTCTCGACAAATTACAATCTCCGACGTCATGAATCAATTCATGTGTTGACTCCCTTCCGTGCTATGACAAAAGACTGTCAAGAATCTGCTCACACTTTCTTCCTCTATCTCTCTTTCCGCTAATCTTTCCGGTTGTCACAACATTGTCCAGGATATAAAAACATAAAATAAAGCAGCCAGGTCCGTGTAACACGTACCTAACTATTGTTATTTTCCCTTTATATGATATATAACTCTACAGCATGCGCTTGACGTTATGCAATGACATATGCCAGGTAAGAAATTGTGCAAAATAGTATTTATGGTTTCCGTATTTAAATTCACCGAGGGCATACATTGTTGTGAACCTTTTTATGGTCTGCAGTGGCAGTCAGCATGGCTGCGGGGTGTAATGCGTGAGAACTTCCAGTACGCTGATGGCGGTGGTATGAGGATCGTTATTTTCACCGGTCAGTTGGACTACAACGTCGACTTCTTGTTCAGAAAGCAATGGCAAACTGCTGAACGTAAGCTTGTCTAGAAAATCAACCTGCGGTTGGGGGATGATGACAACAGCCTGCCAAGGACGTGCCAGATTGAAGTGTATGTTGTAAAGTGCTCTTAGACTTAATATTTAGGAGCCACGGTGGCGCAGTGGTTAGCACGTTTGCCTGCCTGCTCAAAGCTCTTGTGTTCGAATCCCCATCCTGATGAGGATTTGTTAACTGATTCAGTGCCATGGGATGATTAATCGTCTTAGGCGACTTCCTGCATTTGCCAAGGCTTATATATCGTCGAAATGTTATTGCCTAATAATACAGCATGTCTGCTACTATATTAATAACTTTTAAGTCATAACCGTAACACACCTCTACTTCCCATTTTCCGCCATCAATTTTTTCTTTGGTCGAAACCTTTTTGTTTGGCTCTGAATCTGTTAAATTTATTAGGGCTCTTAAGTCGACCCAACCAAAGAATGGTCCACCAGAAGATCTCCGGTGCAATACTGACCACGTCACTCATCTAGGCAGAGATGTGGGTCAATTAAGCGAATCAACAGACGACCGCGAGTCTGCGACCTTGACCTGACTGTAAGACCTTAAAGTCGACAGGGACGCAAATCAGAGAAGAGGCAGGGGCACTATGAAGAATATCCCCACAACACAGGAATGATATCGTCGGTTACACAATTTTTTTTCACCAGCATATCCTTTACAGGACATCGCTGTCAACATCAGCATCTTTCAGCTGATTGTTGATTTATAACTGTCAATTATTACCTTGTCTATCTAGTGTGTCCTCTAGTCTCTACTTCATTCTTCTACCTCTATGAGCGTCAAACAATACGCCTGTGTTTATTAATTAACTGTCTTATAAGTACAGCCATGAACCCTGACGAAGGGGTTACGGACCAAATTCGTAATCCCATAAATTGCGTTCGAAACACAGCTGTGGGCGATTTGGCAGCAGTCCACCTTACGTTGGCTTTTATAAAATGGTATGAGCGCACGTCGTTCAGAAAGAAATTGAAAACTCTTTTTTTTTTTTTTAGCATATCCTTTACAGGACTTAGCTGTCAACACCAGCATCTTTCAGCTGTATGTTGATCTCTTGGCAAGATTACGCTCAGTAGTTTGCCATTGCTTTCTGAGCGACCGGCTCAGTATCCCGCAAGTCACGAGTGGGAGTCGAACCGCCTCAGTTCTCGCTCCGCTACGAGACTCTGCGTGATAAACGGGATTACAGAGAGAAAGTGTTGTAACCCCACAGCCAGAGAGACCGGCAATTGAAAACTACTGAACGTAAAATTGCCAAGAAATCACAAACAGTCCAAAGTGCTGGGGTTGACTGCGAAGTCGTGTAAAAGATATGCAACTAATTTTTTTTTTTTTTTTTTAAATTAAAAAGTACACCGTTTGCTGTCTTAGCGGCATTCGCGCCTTACCTCAACCTTTGCATCATCGGCTAAACATTTACCGCCAAGGTAAGGTTGAGATAGATCTTTGATATAATGTTAGGTGACAATTATCGCTACAGTAAACAGCTAACATGTTCAGTTAAATATAATTAACAGGAAGTCCTTTTGGCAAAAAGACCCGGCACAACAACGGATTGTTCTTCTTTTGAAGTACAGTAGCACTGTCGTCATTGTTTTTTCATTTCTGCGCAGTCTCAGGTAATCATAACAATGAATAATTCTGCCACCGAATGACACCTTTGGAAACTACCAACTTCTATTGTTACCTTTCTTGTATCCTTTTGTAACTTACTTTCTAACCTTTCCGGTACACATGTTTTGATACAATAGGACATCTCTCTTAGTATCTCTGTCTCTGTCTGTCTGTCTGTCTGTCTGTCTGTCTGTCTATCTCTCTCTCTCTCTGTGTATATATATATATATATATATATATATATATATATATATATATATATATATATATATATATATATATATATATATATATATATATATATCTTCCCACCCTCTCAGTCCTCCCATACCACCACTCTTGTCCCAGCCTTTCTTATTTCCTACTAATCCCCCCTCTCTCTCATTCTCTTTCTTCCATCTCTTCTCTTCTCTCATATCCTCTCTCTTGTCCCAACCTCTCTCTCTCTCTTCCCACTCACCCCCTCTCTCTATCACCAACCTCTTCTCACCCTCTCTTTGCTGCTTTCTCTCTCCTCCTACCCTCTCTCCGTTCACACCATCTATATCTTCCCATTCCCACTCTGTCTCTTTTCCAACCACCCCCTCTCTTTCTTCCCACACTACCCATTCTCTCTCTCTCTCTCTCTTTCCCTCTCTCTTTGTCTTCCCACTCCTGTTCGCTCGCTCTCTCTCTTTCCAACCATGCATCTCTCTATCTTCCCACCCTCCCACTCTCTCTTCCTATTCTCTCTTCCCCATCTCTTCCCCTCTCTCTCTTCCCCTTCTCTCTTCCCACCCACCCTCTCTCTCTTCCCCTCTCTCTTCACACTCTCTCTTCCCCCTCTCTCTTCCCACTCTCGCTTCTCCCTCTCTCTTCCCACCCACCCTCTCTCTTTGCCCCTCTCTCTTCCCATTGCCTCTTCCCCCTCTCTTTCCCTCTCTCTTCTCACCCACCCCCTCTCTCTTCCACTCTTTCTTCCCAATCTCTCTTCCTACTCTCTCTTTCCACTCTATCTTCTCACTCTTTCTTCCCACCATCTTAACACTCTCTCTTTTCCCTCTCTCTTTCGCCTCTCTCTTCCCATTCCCACTCTCTTTTCCCACCCCCACTCTCTTCCTACAACCCTCGCTCCCTCTTCCCACCCTCTCTTTCTTCCCACCCCCTCTCTCTTCCCACCATACTCCTCTCTCCCTCTCCCCTTCCTCTCTTCCTCTTCCCATCCCCCCCCTCTCTCTCTCTCTCTCTCTCTCGCTCTCTCTCCTTCTCTTCCCACCTTCTCTCCCACTCTTTTCTCACCTTGGGACATATTTTCTCCATGACATCTCTAAGACGCTGGATTCTCGCGGGGTCGGGTTTCCACGACCTGACATCCCCAGAAACAACAGGGCCGGCGGCATCAATGCCAATCTTCGTGCCACTGATGCCGTGAACCGGCAGGGCGTAGATGTCGTTCTGCTCCTTGTGGTAGATGAATATCGGGAACCTGCGGTTCAAATCCAAGCATGTTCTCATTTTTGTAAATATAAGATTTACCCTGTTTAATCTGCAATAAGGCTATTTACTTTCCCCCGCATTGAACTCGATAGTAGTCCACATTAGATTGAAATTTGCGTGTGGTTTGGCTTGACCTATTACTAGTGTCCCTGGCCATCAGGAGAATCCACTCCGACTTCTGAGGTATTTGTAATTTACGTCCCGAAGCCAAAGTCAAGAAGTCAACATTTTATTCCAGCTGACCGGTGTAGGGGGTTGAACCCGCTATCTCGCCATCAGCATACCGGAAGTTTAAAAGAAAGTGCTCTTATCCATTTGGCTATGCTGACCGCTAGTAAGGTTATAATTGTGGTTGTAATTTAGTTGCTGATTTCCATGATGCTTTTGCTGGTATTTCTTTTGCTGGTATTTCTTTTGCTGGTATTTCTTTTGCTGGTATTTCTTTTATTGGTAATTCTTTTGCTGCTATTTCTTTTAATGGTAATTCTTTAGCTGGTAAATTCTTTGCTGGCATTTCTTTTGCTGGTATTTCTTTTGCTGGTATTTCTTTTTGTTCGGATATTTTTCTCTTCAGGTGATGGTCGTAAAAAGGACTAGTCCTTAGGAGGACTGCCGGCTCTGTGGTGAAGGGGTAACGAAAGCAATTCATAATCTCACATACCGCATTCGAAACACAGCTGCGGGCGATTTGGAAGCAGACCGCCTTGTGTTAGTTTCCTTACAATAGTGATAAAAGTGTTGGTCGTTCAACAGCAATGATACACTTTTTTTTGCATATCCTATTTTACAGGACATTGCAGTCAACACCAGCATTTTTCAGCTGTTGTTGATGTCTTGGCAAGTTTTACGTTCAGTAGTTGATGGTAAACTACTGAACGTAAACTTTCCCAGAGTCAGAAACAGCCAAAAATACAGGAGTTGACTGCGACGTCCTGTAAAGCATATGCAGCTAACTTTCTTTAGGATGACTCATTGTTTGTTTCTTGAACTAATGTCTTATTATTTGTTGTTGTTTTTTCCCCCTTGCCTTCCGTGAAATTGTTTGTCTCTTCCCCCCCCCCCCCCTCCCGAAAGTTAATTTCGACTGCAGTTAGATGTTTCTCGGCTTTGCTGCTTATTGCCCATGCTTTACATGCATACAAAAGTATATGTTTTACATAGCACTTGAATTATTTTTAACACTGCACAATAAATAGAGAGAATCTGTTAGATTCCCCCTCTCCCCGAACCAGGAAATGCTGGTGTGGTGGGAAACGAGATTGGCTGGGTCTGCATCTCATGGTGGGGTATTTGTGCATGATAACCCAGATGTGGTCGGGGCCCTTCGGAATCGTGTGTTTAATGCAGACATACAGATAAATCATCATGGCTTGGAGAGAATGGTGCTGCAGGGAGTGACTAGAGGATCTGGCAGACACTATGAATTCTGAGGAAAGGGCAGACAGGCGTATAATCAGTCTACTACTGGTACAATTAATATTGGGATTCTTCGCTGGCTGTTGAAGATGAGGACGGAGCACGTATGGGAATGTCCTGAATGCTGTGATATCCTTTAGGTAAAATTAAAATTTGATTGACATGAAAGCTCAAGTAACTTGAATAGCATTTCGACTCGATGAGGATTCGAACAAATGATCGCTGGACCTGTAGACAAACGCTACAAACACTGTGCCACCTCGATTCTCCTAATGAATATTATTGGCACCTTCCGTCTTGACAGACGACATTGTGTGACATTGTGCTTCCAAACAAGAAATGCGTAAAACTACAACCCACAGTAAGGACGAGAGATGGAGTTAACGAGAGATGGAGTTACACTTCTCCATAGCATAAAGCCTGGACTGAATTAGAGACCATGTGTTGCCCATACAGCATAATGCCTATCACGGCCTGCCTAGTTTACTCGAGAGGAAAGGTAACACTAATGCGTCTGGATAAGACAAGCTGCAGAAGCTGCCGGATCATCATAACAATGCTTTAACTGTCCGCCTGTCGGAGTTTCCATCCGAGACCAGTTGGCGAGCATGGCTCAGGGCATGGTCTGCCCTGCCATGACTTTAGTATTTATATTGCATTTCCTCGCACTAGGATTAGGTTTTTACACTCCCAAATGCACTGGAAGCGGTTGGCACAATGTGTGGTGTAGGGTTTGGTGAGCGCCGCCCAACATTCGGCTCTAACAGAAAGCAGGTAGTACCGTCTGCTGTCATATTGTAGCTCATTCATATCTGGCTCAGACCTGACAATGAATATGGCTTTAATGAATTAATGGAAATAGAACATTCTTTCTCTTACCTGTCTTTTGTAAACTCTTTCACGTGTGGTGAGCTAAAATAGGTGACATTCTCCTCAGTAACGTAGACTGGCACGTGACATCCTATGGAGCCAATCACGTGATTTATCCAGGCACCAGCGGCAACGATTACCTTTTTGCAGGTGAATGTTCCATGCGGTGTGTTTACCTGCAGTATGTCAACTGGTGATTATGCAGTATGCATAAAACATGTAATATCAGATTCAGTGCCAAACAAAACGTAGGTTTGGACCAAACAAAAATGGGTGGCAAACAAAAAAGGGAAGTAGGGGTGTGTCACAGTTATGACGTAAAAGTTGTTAATATGGTAGCAGACGTGTTGTATTATATATCAAATTAAAGGCAGCTGCATGTGGAAAACTATTGTAGTGATATTTTAACCATAGTTTGATGTATAAGCTCATGGCAGTTACGGGAAGTTCGAATAAGACGATTTATATGTCCATGGCACTTGAAATCAGATAAGTGATTGTATTGTATAACAATGATGACTCCGTCTTAATAGCAACAAGTCAGAAGAAACTACAGGAAAGGATAGGTACAGTGGCTGTAGAAAGTGAACACAAGGTTGAAAAGAGGGGTTTTGTTTGTGTTTTATTCGCGCGCTTTAAACTCAAGCGTAGTCCACACACTTGCTACTACTGACTTCCGGTCCCCAACATGGCGGATAGGCATTCGAACCGTTAAGGCCTCTGGAGTGTTTACGCTTGTGGCTACGGTTTGCATTCGCATTTTCCTCATGTTGGACTGGTAGTGCGTGGTTCCGTCGCCCTGCTATTGAGTGAGCTCTGAATTTTGTGTGGAATGCTTTTACATCTATCCGCGGTTGTTTGTAACGTGAACTGCATGTTCGGAATGATGGCGACCGACTGTTGCTGAATTGGCTAGTTTGCCTTTTGGGTTCACGAGTGCATTTTTCAGGAGACGCCTGGGAATCGTCGCTGGAGCTACGGAGTTCGTGCTTTGTGCGGCGCTTTCGGCGGGTCGACCTGCGGTAAGAGACCGAGCCCTGTGGGATAAAACCCGGGTCAATGAACTCTTTCTGGTGACTGCCGATTCCATCGACGGTGAATTGTATTTTCTTGGAGGACTTTTGTGTTGGCATTCTGGCGGCGGCATTATACAGTGTACCTGTGCAGGCTGTTGGTTTGCCGAGACTCCTGTCTTTTCCACTTTTCACATTGGGCAGTGAGGAGCATTTTGTGTGATATTCACTGGCACAGGAACGGATCATAATGGGGACGACCCGTTGCTGTGAAGTTGAAACCGCGACAAACTAACTAACTAACTTGCTACAACTTTCAGAGCACTGGACTGATTTTTGCGTGTGGATTAGCTTTCACTATCACTAGCCGTCAGGTCAATCCTGTCCTACTTCAGGGGTACTTGTAATTCAGGTCCCCAAGTCAAAGACGAGAGGTCAACATTTTAGTCCAACTGACTGGTGTAGGGGTTGAACCCACTACCTCGGCATCAGCGCACCGGATGTTTAAGAACGAGCGCTTTTATCCATTCGGTCATGCTGACATAATAAAAGAGGTTTAAAGGCCAGTGGTTCGACTTCAACTTTTATACCATATGGGTCGGTCTCTTTCTGCGCTGAAGACCGAGCCATATGGGATAAAAGTTGAAGTCGAACCTCTGGCCTTTAAACCTGCTGAAAGCGTTGCACAAAGCACGAAATCCGTAGATCCAGTGACGCCCCCGAGGTATCTCCTAGAAAATTGCACAGTGCTCGCGACCGTCCTAGAATATTGCACTGTGCTCGTGATCCCAACGACATAGCCCGGAATCAAACCCACAACTTTCAGAGCGCGAAGCGGGCGGCTTAAACACTTGGCCGAGGAGACTCCCTTGTAGAATATGACAAAATGGGCCTGAGATTGCTTGAATAATAGGAAGACCGAAGAGTTTAGTTAGGTTGAGCTGGGCTAAGAACCGACATCACTGCACTCAGGACATTCCCACACGCACTCCATCCCCTCGTTCAACAGTCAGCGAAGAGTTATGCTACTGATCGTTCCCACCGCTATCTGATTGAAAGTTCTCCTGGTCTTCCCTCTCAGTTTTGAGATTCGTCCATATCCTCTGTCGATCCTCCGCCATAGCATTCTCTCCACATACGGGTTCTCAGTCTGTTCGACCACTTTCTCCGCCTGGTACCACAGGCGCCCGACCACCTCTCCCTCGTCGATAGGTAGTCTACCTCCAAGAGGTACATTCCCTGCCAGCCTACCAGCCTTTCCATGCCCCCCTTCTCCTCCCTCCCTCCCCCATGCCATGTGGCCAAGCCATCCAGATATTTACTTCTCTGCCTTCCCTTTGTTCTTTCCCCGTCAATCTTGCCAGTTGTTACCATGCTCTCCAGCATATTTCTCATAACGTGCTAAAAAAAAAAAGTGGCTGTCTTTTCCTCTGCCATTAGATGTTTTTTCAGCATGCCTGTTCATTGTTCACGTTTCACATCAGTACAGAAGTACAGGTTCTGTGTAGCACTTCGACACTTTTTTTTTCCGTTGCAAATGACATCTTTTTATTGGTCAGCATGTTTTCCATCTTGCAAAAGGCTACCTTTGCCATGGCGATTCTTGTTGTAATCTCCTCAAGGCACCTCCTATTAGATGTTATGATCAGAGGAAACTACAGGGAATTATAGATATAGTAGTTTTATAAAGTGGATAAAATGGATCTTAGCTTGAATAATTGAAAAATCGAAGTCATGGTGATATCAATGAAACAGATCGTGACTAAATGTTCAGTTAAAGTAAATGACATTATTTTGGGGGAAAGGTGAAAAAATTCAAATATCTAGGCACATGGATAGCATCATATGGAAGATACACTACAGAGATAAAGAGCAGAATCATCATCATCAAGTGCCTTGCCGTCTGACGTGGGCGATCATGCTTTTCCACAAATTGCAATTTCCAACGGCATGGATTAATTCTTGTGTTGACTGACTTCCGTGCCATGACACAAGACTGTCAAAATTTTCTCTCTGTGTCTTTCTCTATCTCTCTTTCCACAAATCTTTCCAAATTTCATATATTCCAGTTTTTGTCTTCACATAATGTGACCAAAAAAACCAAAAAAAACGAAGACTATCTCTTTTTACTAGTATTTGTCTAAGTTTCTATCACCTATTTATAACCATTTATTCTTACTGCATGCACATTCTAATGTCACTATACCTCAATCAATCCATTTGAAGCTCTAGCCACCCTGCTGACAGGACAGTTATCCAAAACCTTAGCTCCCCGACCTTGAGCCAGCTGAATGTGAAGAGAGTTTCCCAGGGCGGCGTCCACAATACCTGCATCTTTCTGGTAAAGGGTAACAACTTCGGGGCCGACTGTGAACTAAAAATAGACATTGTCGTAAGCGGTCCGTTACTTTTGTTTAAAAAAATATTTCTTAACTACAGCCATTAAACTGGACATTTGTCATCGGGGGATAATTTGGTACATAGGAATATTATAACGTAGTAGTGCTACTTCGACCTTAGTCAACAAATACAACAGCAATCAGTGCTACTACCAACACTAAACACTACCACATATGTTACTATTGCTGCAAGTATTACTGTTGCTCCTGCTGCTACCACCACCACCAGCACCACACTACTACTACTACTACTACTACTACTACTACTACTACTACTACTACTACTACTACTACTACTACTACTACTACTACTACTACTACAAAACCTACTACTACTACTACTACTACTACTACTACTACTACTACTACTACTACTACTACTACTGCCAGTACTACAACAACAACTACTGCTACTACTATTGATACTACTACTACTAGTATTACAACTATTACTACTAACTACAACCACCACTACAACTACAACAAAATCTACTACTACTACTACTACTACTACTACTACTACTACTACTACTACTACTACTACTACTACTACTACTACTACTACTACTACTCCAAACACTACTACTACTACTACTACTACTACTACTACTACTACTACTACTACTACTACTACTACTACTACTACTGCCAGTACTACAACAACAACTACTGCTACTACTACTACTACAACTACTACTAGTATTACAACTACTACTACTACTACTACTACTACTACTACTACTGCTACTACTACTACTACTACTACTACTACTACTACTACTACTACTACTACTACTACTACTACTACTACTACTACTACTACTACTACTACAACTACTAGTATTACAACTACTACTACTAACTACAACCACCACTACAACCACCACTACAACTACAACAACAACAAAACGTACTACTACTACTACTACTACTACTACTACTACTACTACTACTACTACTACTACTACTACTACTACTACTACTACTACTACTACTACTGTCACGGAAAATAAACTTGTTAGTTGCGATCGATGACAAACAAGACCCGACATTAGTCTGCAAAAACAACCGACCCTCTGATGTTGTACAGACTGAGAAAAATACGTCGTTAAAACTGTCTACACACGATCGGCATTTCTAACTGAGAAACAAGATACATCGCGTCAAAATGTCTACCCCTGGTCGGCGAATCTTTATGATGTGGGTTGTTCGAGAAACGAATAACAACGCCAAACGTCTGCCAAGGCGGTAGTAGCCTTTGAAGTGCTAGACGGAAAGTCTGGACAGACGCGGGATGGATTCTGTGATGTGGGGAATTCTGTGGTTCACAGATAGACTGAACTATTGATGTACGGGACACAGAATTTCCCCAAATGAAAGCAAATTTGACGGCGGATTAACTCCAGTTAGTCTAGAACAGGAGGAGGAAACCAGATTCTGGACGGATCAGCGTCTAGACTTTTTGGTGACGTCACTCCAGCCCAATATAAAAAGCTTTGCGGTAAACAAGTGGAGTTAGTCGATCAAGATTTTCTGAAGTGGGAAAAATTGGTGCAGTTTTCCGAGTTGTGTTCAATGAAAGAAACTAGGGTGTCAAATTGTTTATAGTTATCGGCGGACATAGATCCAGTCTGTGATTGCCTAGTTTCGATTAGCAACCTGAATAGGCATATGGTAGGCTATTAATCATATCTAACTTAGAGTATGATTAGGAATAGAGTACAGTACTGTGCGGTGATATAATGTATTATAGGTGCGGTGATATAATGTATTATAGGTGTGGTGATATAATGTATTATGATTAGTGATAGAATGTTCTATAAGTGCGGTGCTAGAAAGTATCATAGGAGCGTCGGCACTAGTATTCTATGGTGTGGCTTCAACTAGCTTGAGGGATATATCATTTTACTCAGGGAGTTGAGGACAATGTAGTTGAGTAATAATTAGAGAGATTAAGGATGGTTGAGAGGGAGGAGAGGAATGTGAAATGGTAGGATCTTCCAGTAGGGCATCTGCTGGGTTTCTACCCGTTCCTTTATTCTTTCCTGGTGTTGCCATGTCTCAGATCATATGATGAGTTATTTGGCCGTATGACAGAGACCAGATCTCTGTTATAGATCTGAGTGCTGCTATTGGCCTACACTCACCTAATTCCGGCCAGGATTGAGTTGCCCTCACCATAGTATTCTCTATTCTACAGGTCCCATTTACAGGTCCACGTATGTGTGCTATGATTTTCAGCAGTGAAGCTAACACATTTTAGAAGATGATGGCTCAGAATTTGAAGACAGAAGTTGCTGAGAGGCCGCTACATTGGGCTTATACCCAAGTTGGTTTGCGGGAACCTAGCTTCTGCTGAGCAGGACCTGCTGATGAGATTTATGTTTAGCAAGTGATAGGTGTATCACTGAACAGTCAGAACATTGTATAAATACACTACTGATACCAGGAACATTCATACAAATTTATACTGATACCTAGAACATTCAGAGTGTGGTGTTAATATAGGGAATCTTTAAAACCAGTGACACTAGATCCATTAAGATTTCCGCAGTAACAGTGACAATAGTGTTATAATTTTCTGATTAACAATCAGTTAAATAACAGGAAATTCATAAGTGTAAATCAGATTGAAGACTCTCATTAGACAGTGTTTGTCATGGGTGTCCAAGCATCCTAGTGGTTCAAGAGACAACGGAGGAAGTCTTCACGTGACCGGAGGAGCATCACCTTGGTGAGGTTGCTTGTCTGGAATACATGGTGCTAGTGGGTTCTCAGCACAGTGATGAGAATGACTATACTCCTGAACACTGATCTGAGTCTATAGACACTTTAGAGTACACGTCACATATTCTACACCTTATACACACACACACACACACACACTTCTCTCCTACATATACTCTTTGCTTTAATAAATTTCTTGTTTTTATTTGTTGAAGCTAGAGTTGTCAAGTATGTTATGTTGGGGAAGAATGAGAGGGGGCATGATCCAGGGGTGAGTAAGAGTGAGAAGAAGGTGTCTTCAGATTGAGGGAGTGTTGTGGACGGAGTCTGCTGGATATCTCCAGGATAGAGATATTGAATTAAAACAAATGTGGGTGTTGATTCCCCTCACTCCAGGGACGACACTAAAGTGATAAAGAAGAACAAATAACTACTACGACATTCATTCTTTACACACGACTACTACTACTACTACTACTACTACTACTACTACTACTACTACTACTACTACTACTACTACTACTACTACTACTACTACTACTACTACTACTACTACTACTACTACTACTACTATACTACTACTCCAAACACTACTTCTACTCCTACTACTACTATTACTACTACTACTACTACTACTACTACTACTACTACTACTACTACTACTACTACTACTACTACTACTACTACTACTACTACTACTACTACTCCAACACTGCTTCTACTACTACTATTACTACTACTACTACTACTACTACTACTACTACTACTACTACTACTACTACTACTACTACTACATACTAAAAAGACAAAAGACTCTTGCCTGTGGGTAGTTCTTCATGAGCTGTAGGTTGTCCCATTTTTCATAGGGGATGTTATTGGTGATCATGGCTTCCTCATAAGTGTCCAGTATGTAATCTGTCACCCCCTTGTCGGCGATATTGAGCCCGCCGGACTTATAGACCAACTGCATGCCAGACTCCTCCTCCACCTCACGCCATCTAGCGGGCATAATTAACAGCGTTATCACAGCTCCGTTTATTCACACGGTGTCAATGTAGTTATTATCTTGCAAAGTACAAAATGGGAGAGAAAAGGTATCGCCAGGCTTGTCCATGGGACATATTTTTCTGTCCCATCCCATCCTATCTCATGGTAATTTATGCCTGTCCCATCCCATCCCATCCCATGAGACCTTTCCCATAGGAGTAACATAGGAATAACATTCCCATGGCTAAGCTTTAGTATCGCAGTGCGTAGCGCGCTTGCCTGCCTGCTGGATGGTCATGTATTCGAATCTCCTAGAAGACGCAAATATTTCTTTAGATCGACCCAGCATGAAATTGGTACCTGGGAATCTTCTGGGAGTGACAACGAGATTGAGAGAGAGAGAGAGAGAGAGAGAGAGAGAGAGAGAGAGAGAGAGAGAGAGAGAGAGAGAGAGAGAGAGAGAGAGAGAGAGAGAGAGCGAGCGTAAGTAGGTAAATTCGGGTAGAAATTGGGAGAGAGGTTGTGAAAGAAATGCGGATATAGATTGTGTGAAAGGGTATGGGAGAAATTCAAATAGAGATAGAGAGGACCAGAAATGGAGAGTGAGACGATGAGAGAGAAAGAGAGAGAGAGAGAGAGAGAGAGAGAGAGAGAGAGAGAGAGAGAGAGAGAGAGAGGCTGAGAGACAGGGAGAGATTGAAAGACACACCCACACATATGCAGAGGTTGAGAGCGACAGAGGCGAAGTGAGATTAAGTGAGAGAGACAATGAGGGAGAGAGAGAGAGAGAGAGAGAGAGAGAGAGAGAGAGAGAGAGAGAGAGAGAGAGACAGAGAGACAGATAACGAGAGATTTAGAGAGAGATAAAACATGTGAGGGAGACAGACACTGGTGTGGGGGGGGGGGAGAGAGAGAGAGAGAGAGACAGACTGACAGACAGAGACAGAGAGAGAGAGACAGACAGACAGAGAGAGAGAGAGTGAGAGAGAGAGAGAGAGGGGGGGGGGGGTTCATTGGAGAACATCGTGACAGCTGGAAAGATCAATGGGAATAGAGGCTGAGGCAGACTAAGAAAAATTATGCTGGATGAGCTGAGACGGTGGCGTGGTGGAATATCATCAGCAGAGTTGAACCAGAACATCTGTGGAGAGACATGACCGTCTATGCCAGCTGGCAGGGCACTTGATGATGATGATGATGATGATGATGATGATGATGATGATGATGATGGTGATGATGATGATGATGATGATGATGATGATAATGAAGACAGGAAAAGCTGGGGGGGGGGGGGCAGAAATAGCAAGAATATTTACACCACACGAAAAGAAACACACAACTCACTAAAGAAGGCAATGAAGTAGGTAAATCTATTATCTGAAATAACAGTAACTACTGTGTATTGCAATATATAACCATGAAGGTTGAACAGAGCAATAAACTAACGACGGGAGGCACTGAGAAATGTAACTGTGAAACTGGTAAAGTGGAAGCTAAACATTTACTGCAGGAGTTGAGTTGAGTTGAGTCAAGAACCAACATCACAGCTCTCGAGACACTCCTTATCTGCAACAGCCAGAGAAGAGTCCCAATACTAATGAATAGTCTGATTATATGTCCGTCTGGTCTGTCCTCGGAGTTTTGAGTGTGGGCCAGCCATGATGACCTAACTACCCTATCTTCTGCACCATGCACAGATTTCAAATGACCCCGGACCACATCTGCCTTATCATGCACCACTACAACACCAAGGACTGCAGACTCCTGGGAGGAAAATCCAATAGATGTATTCTACTTTGTGATTGTTGGATAGAAGCCTGCAGGAGTGTCCAACATAATCAGAATAGAGTCAAGTACGAGGGTAAGTTAATAAGTAAGCCACAAATGATTGTAGAAAAATAACTAACTATGATAACAGCTTGAAACCAGTTTATTTTTAGACATGCATTGTCCCTTTATTTCTCAACATAATTTTCACCAACATTGATGCACTTATCCCATCGTTTTATCAGTCCTCCCAAAACCGCTGCATAGAAATGCGTGCCCTGTTCTCACTTACCCGCCATCCCACAGGACTGTGTGACTTACTTATTGACTCGCCTGCGTAACTTTTTTTCTACCCGGCTATGCAATTACATATTCAAAAAACGATGTCACCACATTAATAAAGACTACCAATAGAGATCAAGGACTGTGCAAAGACATGTTCGTCCACGCCAGTACAAACACATAAGAAATATAATCAACAATATTAGTACTTACGCTGTAAAAGTGTGAGGTGTCAGCTTTGTGTAGCATTCCTTCGAGTAGGTCAACCGGCTGGAAACATAAATGCGAATGGTTAAAGGTACGCTACTGTCCGTGTAAACTTCAGTGAAGACTATAGAGTACAGGATTCTTTTCCTTACTTTGGGACATCACCGTTACGTGGAGCTAGCCCCATAATTTTATAGACAAATCAGCACTTAGTCTATGATGTGGTAAACTTCACGCCGCCCGCCTTTACATGCCTGAACATACCCTAAACATACATTTAAGTTAGGTCGATCTAAGTCAAACCTGTGGGGAAAGAGTTACGAACGCAATCAGCCACCCCGCATACCGCGTTAGAAACACAGCTGCGGGCGTTTTGGAAGCAGACCGCCTGCGCTTATCAATGGTATGGGTGCCGGTCTTTCAGAAAGCAATGGCAAACTACTGAACGTAAACTTGCCAAGATATCACAAACATCAAAAAAAATGATGGGGTTGACTATGATGTCCTGTAAAGGATAGGCTCCTAACTAACGATTGAGGGTCCTAGTGAATTAAAAAAAAAAATAGCTCGTCATTAAATTTATTCGAACACATGACAATCACACCAGCGGGCAAGCATGATAGTCACTGCGCACCCGCCATTCTCATCCAGCAATAGGTAAATTTATATACAATATAAATTATACCTAGCTTCACAAACTGGCAAATTGTTTCTAAAATGGTCTTTTTGTTTCTTGATTCTTCTTTCTAGAGGAGACCGTACGCCAGCTGTCATCATCATCATGTGCCATGCCGATAGGCGGGGCGGACATGTTTCGCCATCTCACTTGATCACTAGAGTCGTGGATCAGCTCAGTGTTCTTGTCTCGGTCATGCCACGTGGTTAAGCCATGCAAGCCATTTACTTCTTTGCCTTCCTCTTGTTCTTATCCCCTCAATTTTGCCAGTTGTCACTAAGTTCTCCAATTTATTTCTTCTCGAAACTTGACTAAAACATGTGACAGGTATATGCTTCTCTAATTCAGCGGCCTGTGCGTTCTACTTTGGCAAGCATCTGTGTAAGATTTACTTCCTCTAGACCAGTGGTTCTCAATCTTTTCTGGCCCATGCACCCTTTCACCATATGTCATCCCCCCCCCCCTTTTCGCAGTTTCTCCCTATAACTCCTCTCTCCCCAGCCCCCTAAAAAGTCTACGTAAAAATGGAAGCTAAAGTTAATAAGACATGCTAGGACAAGTCGAGACGTCTACATAAAACGTGATTTGATGGTCTACTTACGTTATAAAACGAATTTCAGTAGGGCAAAAAGTACAGAACCGTAAAGTATGAAGGGAAAATAATATTAATATCAAGTAATCGGTTCTTGTAATAACGCGATCTTAAATAATCTTAATTTCCCCTTGGAAACCCTAACCCCCAACCCCCACCCCTCCTCCACCGGTTGAGAACCACCGCAGTAGGATTCTTCCCCCCCCCCCCCCCCCCTGTACACAATTTTACCAAGGCATAATTTTACAGCCTACTTCGGAAAATCATAATTTAAAGACGGATTAGCAGTTGTTCACAAACTTCGAACAATCACAGTCATCGCCGTAGAAACGTCAATTTCTGGGAAAGTTTCCAAGCCATTAACATAGTAAGAGAAAAAATTCACAGGTATAAATCAGCTCTCATAGCATGGAATGGTCAGAAGTAGAGATAGAAGGATACAACAGACAGTGTAAAAATATTACAAACTATAAGCACACAGAGATTCAAACCCACCGCTTTCACATCACAGCAGAGCTTAAGTATGAATACATCTGCAGCATCCGACACTTACATTATTCTGGAGACATCTTGAGATCCTCCATTCTCGTGTCCCAACTGAAACCTCTCGAGACCCAGCACGTCTGTAAGCAAAATATAACATGTAGGTTAATCAGTGTCGGTGGGTGACTCACAATGGAGAACTGTATGCTACGGGAAACATATCTGTGGGTGCACCTGAGATCATTTAGAATGCGGGTGCTGTAGGATAATCAATCATAGACAATTGGCAGACTAGTGATGAATTATGCTTGGGGTCTTTGTATGCTATCGAGAAGGTGGCAGAATAGAAAAGTAATCGAAATCAGATGTCAAAAAGCAAGTGCGCTTATATATCAACTATCACCCATACTAAAACATCCAAATATACATATGTGAGAGATAATAAATAGTATATTTACACCAAGCCTATGCTACAAATGTCAGACTTTGACATCCAAATCACGCTTACGCAAAATCAACACCTGTGAGATGAGATGCTTAAGAAGAACTTCCAACTTAACTATCGAAGACAGAGTAAGAAATGATGTGTGATCAACACCATGAGCCATATGTATTGAAAGGTGGGAGATAAAAAGGTTCGGCCATTTAGTTAGAATGCAACCCATCAACTACCAGCACTGGCGCTATATCAAATAAGATCTGCTGCGAGAGCAAGAGGACACCTGAGAAGAAAATGGATAGACGACATTAAAGATATTGTATAATTACAAGGAATTCTACTGCACTGGACTGATTTTGGCTGTGGATTAGCTTTCCCTATTACCAGTGTCGCTCGTCATCAGGCCAACCTCTCCCCCCGACTCTGAGATACTTGTAATTTACGCCCCCAAGTCAAGGACGAGAAGTCAACATTTTAGACCTACTGATCGGTGTGGGGTTGAACCCGCTACCTCGGCATCAGTTTACCGGAAGTTTGAGAACGAGCGTTCTTATCTATTCGGCCGTGCTGACCGCCAGCCTCAGGTGAAGATGAAATCTCTGCAGGAAGCCTAAATTTACCTGTTATACATGGCGCTATCCACATGTTCAGATATTCCAGCAATCCATAGTTTGCAGAAATAACCTCTTGCTATCTCCAGTTGCGTCTAATCGCTAGAGCGCTCTGTTTTGTGTCAGACTAGTAGGTGACCGAACAATCTGGCTTGCTTCAAGGCAATCAACTATATAACGTACAAGTCTTTGACAAGACTGTATGTACATGACTGACTGGCACCTTGCCGTTTTGATAGACGATATATTGTAAAATGGAGTTATGCCTCTCCGTTGCACAAACCCTGGGCTGAATTGTAGAGACCATGTGTTATCCATGTAGCTTGATCATTCTCTCGGCCTGTCTGGTTTACTCCTGAGGAAAGGTAACACCAATACGTCTTGAACAAGACAAGCTGAAGCTGCAGAAGTTGCCAGTAAAGTCCCGATTCAGTAAAGCGATGTTCTAACTATCCGCCTGTCGGAGCCTCGATCATAGACCAGTTGCCCACAAAGGCTTTGAGCTTGGTCTGCCCTGCCCTGCCATGATATTTAATCTTTTGGATGCAATTCCTCGCATTAAGATAAGGTTTGTACCTTTCCAGTTGCGCTCCTCCGCCTGAAGTCGTTGACACAATCTGGGGTGTCGGGTTTGGTGAGCGCCGCCCAACATTCGGCGCTAACAGAAAGCAGGTAGTACCTGTGTGTGTGTACATACATAGAAGGCAAAGTAAACATGTGTTTTAAATACTAAATGATTTCATGTCCACTTACTAGGCCCGGATCGTTTGGACAGCCAGTAGACGGCGCCACTGCCAATACCTCCACAACCAATCACAATGTAATCAAAGTGACGACGTCCATTAAGTTCATCGATTGTGTTGGCCATTGCTGGGTGAATATTGCTTCCGGAGGGTTGAGGATCACCCGTCGATCTGTTTCTATACACAGTAAACAGAAATAATGCACATCAGTTTGTGAATGTGGGAATTTTAAGGGAACAGCCTAACGTAACTGATCGGATGGGCAAGAAGTGTACAATTCGTGACATGGTCAATTTAGCAACTGCTGGTAATCACCATTATCATCATCATGTCTCCTTCCTTCCTTCCTTCCTTCCTGCCCGCCTGCCTGCCTGCCTGTCTGCCTTCCTTCCTTCCCTCCTTAATTTCTTCCACCCTTCCTCCTTCCCTTTCCCTTCCTTCCTTCCTTCCTTCCATCCATCCTTCCTTCCTTCCTTCCTTCCTTCCTATCTTCTTTACTACTTACCTTCTTCTCTTCATTTCTTCCTTCTTTACTTCCTTCCTTCCTACCTTCTTTACTTCCTTCCTTCCTTCCTTCCTTCTTCCTCATACACTTTCATTCGTCGACTTAAATATATCAAAACAAGATGGTCAGCATGGCCAAACTGACAAGACCACTCACTCATAAACTTCTGATGAGCTGATGCCGAAGTAGCGGGTTCAACCCATACACCAGTCAGCTGGACTTAAATGCTGATTTCTCATCCTTGACTTGGGGACAAATACCAAAGAAGTCGGAGTGGGTTCACCTAATGGCGAGGTAAAAAGGAAAGCTAATCCATACGCAACAATCAGTCCAGGGCTCTAGAAGCAGTAGCAGGTGTATGGACTACGCTTGAGTTCAAAGCGAGCGAGCTGTCATCTTGATCTTGTCGACATCTCCATAGAGAATGTCTTCCAGTGGCGCGGGTCTTGATCTTGTCGACATCTCCATAGAGAATGTCTTCCAGTGGCGCGGGTCTTGATCTTGTCGACATCTCCATAGAGAATGTCTTCCAGTGGCGCGGGTCTTGATCTTGTCGACATCTCCATAGAGAATGTCTTCCAGTGGCGCGGGTCTTGATCTTGTCAACATCTCCATAGAGAATGTCTTCCAGTGGCGCGGGTCTTGATCTTGTCGACATCTCCATAGAGAATGTCTTCCAGTGGCGCGGGTCTTGATCTTGTCAACATCTCCATAGAGAATGTCTTCCAGTGGCGCGGGTCTTGATCTTGTCGACATCTCCATAGAGAATGTCTTCCAGTGGCGCGGGTCTTGATCTTGTCAGACATCTCCATAGAGAATGTCTTCCAGTGGCGCGGGTCTTGATCTTGTCGACATCTCCATAGAGAATGTCTTCCAGTGGCGCGGGTCTTGATCTTGTCGACATCTCCATAGAGAATGTCTTCCAGTGGCGCGGGTCTTGATCTTGTCGACATCTCCATAGAGAATGTCTTCC